>VSDK01007166.1:995395-1007822 GCA_009767595.1 Symbiodinium kawagutii | reverse complement strand
ACTGGCTCACCAACAATTACACGAAGAATGGCAAAACATGGCCGATGAATGATGATGAGGATGGTGATGATGATGATGATGATGGTGATGATGATGATGATGGTGATGGTGATGGTGATGCTGATGATGATAGCGCTGACAATGACGATGACGATGATGATGGTCATGACGATGATGATGATGGTGATGGTGATGGTGATGATAGCGACGCCAATGACGATGACGATGATGATGGTGATGACGATGATGATGGCAACGGTGATGGTCATGATCATGATGATGATGGTGATCATGATGATGATGATGATGATTGTGATGATAATGATGATGATGGTGATGACGATGGTGATGGTGATGGTGATGGTCAGGATCATGATGATGATGATGGTGATGGCGATGATGATGATGATGGTGATGATGATGATCATCATCATGATGATGATGAATGGTTGGTTTGAGAGTGGTCAGTTTCATGATGCCAGTTGGTTCCTTGCAAACTGTTCAGTTTCAATTGTTGGGAAAAATCATTTACGGTAAGTTACCCTGCCACCAGAGGGGGTGCAGCGTCAACCCCTCAAACGTTCGGTCACTTGAAGTTACCATGCCACCAGAGGGGGTTGACCACTACCTGTCAAGACAACCGCTGCTCCAACAAGTAGTGGTTAACCCCCCCAGACGTACGGTCACTCCAAGTTACCCCGCCACCGGAGGGGGTGCAGCGTCAACCCCTCAAACGTTCGGTCACTTGAAGTTACCATGCCACCAGAGGGGGTTGACCACTACCTGTCAAGACAACCGCTGCTCCAACAAGTAGTGGTTAACCCCCCCAGACGTACGGTCACTCCAAGTTACCCCGCCACCGGAGGGGGTGCAGCGTCAACCCCTCAAACGTTCGGTCACTTGAAGTTACCATGCCACCAGAGGGGGTTGACCACTACCTGTCAAGACAACCGCTGCTCCAACAAGTAGTGGTTAACCCCCCCAGACGTACGGTCACTCCAAGTTACCCCGCCACCGGAGGGGGTGCAGCGTCAACCCCTCAAACGTTCGGTCACTTGAAGTTACCATGCCACCAGAGGGGGTTGACCACTACCTGTCAAGACAACCGCTGCTCCAACAAGTAGTGGTTAACCCCCCCAGACGTACGGTCACTCCAAGTTACCCCGCCACCGGAGGGGGTGCAGCGTCAACCCCTCAAACGTTCGGTCACTTGAAGTTACCATGCCACCAGAGGGGGTTGACCACTACCTGTCAAGACAACCGCTGCTCCAACAAGTAGTGGTTAACCCCCCCAGACGTACGGTCACTCCAAGTTCCCCCGCCACCGGAGGGGGTGCAGCGTCAACCCCTCAAACGTTCGGTCAGGTATGTGTCTTGAGTTCAGTAACTCTCAAACAGTTAATGAGCCATTGCCTCCCCAAACACTCAGTCAGGGCTTTGCGTTCGGCAACTGCCAGTTACCATACAATCTGGGGGGTTGAGCTGTTACCCTCCCAAACGTTCGGTCAGGTATGTGCTTGGCGTTCGGCAACTGCCAGTTACCATACAATTGGGGGGGTTGAGCTGCCACCCCCTCAAACGTTCGGTCAGGTATGCCCTTTGCGTTCGGCAACTGCCAGTTACCATACAATCTGGGGGGTTGAGCTGTTACCCTCCCAAACGTTCGGTCAGGTATGTGCTTGGCGTTCGGCAACTGCCAGTTACCATACAATTGGGGGGGTTGAGCTGCCACCCCCTCAAACGTTCGGTCAGGTATGCCCTTTGCGTTCGGCAACTGCCAGTTACCATACAATCTGGGGGGTTGAGCTGTTACCCTCCCAAACGTTCGGTCAGGTATGTGCTTGGCGTTCGGCAACTGCCAGTTACCATACAATTGGGGGGGTTGAGCTGCCACCCCCTCAAACGTTCGGTCAGGTATGCCCTTTGCGTTCGGCAACTGCCAGTTACCATACAATCTGGGGGGTTGAGCTGTTACCCTCCCAAACGTTCGGTCAGGTATGTGCTTGGCGTTCGGCAACTGCCAGTTACCATACAATTGGGGGGGTTGAGCTGCCACCCCCTCAAACGTTCGGTCAGGTATGCCCTTTGCGTTCGGCAACTGCCAGTTACCATACAATCTGGGGGGTTGAGCTGTTACCCTCCCAAACGTTCGGTCAGGTATGTGCTTGGCGTTCGGCAACTGCCAGTTACCATACAATTGGGGGGGTTGAGCTGCCACCCCCTCAAACGTTCGGTCAGGTATGCCCTTTGCGTTCGGCAACTGCCAGTTACCATACAATCTGGGGGGTTGAGCTGTTACCCTCCCAAACGTTCGGTCAGGTATGTGCTTGGCGTTCGGCAACTGCCAGTTACCATACAATTGGGGGGGTTGAGCTGCCACCCCCTCAAACGTTCGGTCAGGTATGCCCTTTGCGTTCGGCAACTGCCAGTTACCATACAATCTGGGGGGTTGAGCTGTTACCCTCCCAAACGTTCGGTCAGGTATGTGCTTGGCGTTCGGCAACTGCCAGTTACCATACAATTGGGGGGGTTGAGCTGCCACCCCCTCAAACGTTCGGTCAGGTATGCGCTTTGCGTTCGGCAACTGCCGGTTACCAAACAGCAAAATTTTTATTTAATTTCAATTTAATAAAGAATTTCAAGCACCCACAGTCACGTATAACCTGGGCGTTCGGTCAGGCATGTTTTTTGTCATGAAATTATCGTTCGGTCAATTATTCTTGTTCCGTTCGGTCACTGATCAGTTCATTGTTCGGTCATGTGTTGTTACACCGTTCGGTCACTCATACTTTCTCCGTTCGGTCAGGTTTATTTTTTGTGTTCGGTCAATCAATGGGTGACAAGTAAAACATTGTTTTTTACTTATTTTAATGAAAATGCCCATTGGTCAATGGTAGTCTTGGACATGAAATTGCTGAGCCTGTGATACCAGCCAATAAGAAAGCAGCCAAGCCACACCAAGCGACAAGCAAGGCCACGCTTCTGGCCATCCCCAAAGCGCAGCGTAGCATGGCCAATCGAACACCCACGGCTTGTCAATTTTTCACTGGGGTCAAAACCTAGCAGGTCCCAGGGCAGGGGTAAACACTTTGCATTCAGTGTGCACCTAGTGGAAAGTCCCAGTCATGAGCCCCTAACAACATCATCATTTTTTGGGAGAAGACAGGAAGCACCTTTGGCCACAATCGATTTTGCCACCGTTGTGATCTTCCAAGCTTCACTTTCCTCAGTGCATGCAAGGTATGCCAAACATGAATCGCTTCACTGTCAAACTAGCAACCCACCCTGCAAAACTAACCAACACTCAGCCCTGATGGCTTGTAGAAACCTAGCTTCACCACTCCAGAGGCTGCTCGGGGCAAAGCTCCAGTGGTAAACACACGTCGGCTCCACATGGCTGACAGGAGCAGTTCTCTGCTTCATGACCGAGTTCCCTGCCATTTCAGGATCAGTCAGGCCCAGTGCAGCATTGAGTTTGTCAATTGTCTCAGCTGGAAAATCATCGTTGGGCAAGCCAATCACATACGCCATGAAGCTCTCCTCTCTCTCCCGAGCTTCCTGATGGATGGCAAGAATGAAGGAAAACAAGCAATAATGGAACGCCAGGGATCACACCAGCCATGGCAACAAACGAGATTTGTTGACAGTGACAAAATTTGATGAGCCCAGAGTGCTTCAAATTTCATTTTTGTTCTAGTTAGCCACCTGGACCTTCAACTTGCAGACAAAATACTTTGCACAGGGTATCGATCTGCAACTGCATTGCCCTTTGCCAGCTGCTAGCTCCATGAGTGACCGCAGGTGCTTCCATGGCTGCAAGGCAAGTCTGATCAACCAGCTGAAGAGCAAGAAAGACTGACGGAAATCATGAAATAGCCAGCCATGTAATTTTTGGCAAGACATGTGAAGAAGGCTAGACTCCAGTTCAATCTCAGTGGCAAAGAAAATGAAGCTTATGTCAGCTCTTGATCTGCATCGCGCAGAAAATATTTTCATCACAGGGCAACTGCAATCAACCAAAACCACCTGCTCAAGACACATGATGACAAACACATTCATGGCACAAGGCACGCCTGAAGGACAAGACACAACCACAAGAGCAAGCACAAGGCACCAATTAACCAATATGTTGATTGAAGGAAACAATGAACAACCAAAATCAAATTATGGTCCAAGCTGCACACTTGCATTGACAGAAAATAAATGTTATGACAGAAAAAAATCATTGCGCAAAAAGGCAAGTCAACCGTGTCCTGCCCAGGGTTCTTTTTTGATCCGAGCCAAAACTTAGCAGCAAGGATGGATGTTCTGTAAATCCTTGCCTGCCAGCCATACGATATAAAGTTCTGCTGGGGACGCCAAGCACGTTCAATTCAGAACATGAACCAGCACTCCCAAAGCAACCACAGCAATCACATTGCTGGTGAATGCGTTTCCCAGCAGGTCTTGGCATTCTGCAAAGCTGAGACGAGACTGAAGGCCATGTATGTTTACAGGCCCTAGGCCTTGCAGCCCAAAAAGAAATTCTTTTGCAGGGTTTGTAAAAGCTTCCCCCGCAGTCAGATACAAATACTTCTTCTTTGGGAGTAAACAATGATGCACAGTCCGCCAACGCATTCGAGTGACAGAATCACCAATGTTGCAAACGTAAAGGACATCCTTCAACGAAATGTCCTGGGCAAAAGGCCAGACTTCACTAGAAACAATTCTGTCTGTTGGATTGATAATATATAAAATGATTCTAGACCTTCAGCCTAGCTACGTGTTGCTTCTGCTTTCTCAAGGCCGCAAAAATCAAAATGGCACCGTCAAACTCTCTCTTGGACCGTTCCAAAGGTTGCAGCCGCTCTCTCACCCATGTCAACTGCTTCTGGCACAAGTCAGCATCTTCAAGACCATGTTGTTCCTTGAACTTCTGGTGCATTGATGGCCACTTCTTCCCCTCAGCATCATCACCAATGTTCTTCTTGCCTTTCCTCCTGGCCTTGGGATCGCTCTCCTGGCAACATTGGGATGGGGCACGTCTTAAACAAAGTAAGCATTCAATTAGTTCTAAATAAGTTGGTGCTGTTTTTAAACATTCTGCAGCTGGTAAACTACCTACCATTCCCATGGAGGAAAACCTTCATGTAAACCGCCCCCGACCAGCCCCTCGCCTTCCTGGGTATGGCTTGGCGCGAGCACGGCCCCTGGCTTTGCCACGCCCTCTGCCACGACCACGTCGAGGCGTCCTAAGGGCCACTCAAAAAGCTTCAGCCTGTGTCATAGCCACATAGCCATCAAACACAAACTCATGAGTAACATCAACATTTTTCACAGATAAGGCAAAAAAGGGATTTGCCACCATCCAAGCGCAAGGTGCCTGAAAGCAGGATCTTCATCTGAGTCAAGAGGACATGACGTCTCAGCTGAAGACACTGAAGACATTTGCGCCAAGGCAGCAGGAGGCTCAGGTCTAGTTAGCCACCCTAATGATGTCAATTGATTAGTTTTACAATTATTACGTGCGTGGCCGTGATTGAGGAACAGCAAATTGCAAGCCTTGGCTGCAACGCCCATTGGGATGGTTTTGGGCTAGATCTGTCTTTGAATTATGGATCATGATCACATTGGTCATGTCAGGTAATTTTTAGTTTGCCAAAGAACTGTTGACAGTCTGGAACTTGGTGACGTAGCCCCTCTGAGCACAAGCCTGCTGGACCACATCAGTCCCACGCTCCTTCACTGTACTTGCCCTGTAGCTGCTCAATTTGGAAACACATTCCCAAATGATTGCAGCCGGCTTCTCCTCCAAGGTGCATGCGTCCAAGTACCTGTCCACAGGGCTCAAATGCGTTGGTGCAACAATAGATTTTTTGGCTGCAATTTTTGTTGCATTCTTCATTGGATCAAAAAAAGAAATTATACAGCATTTGCTGCTTTAGTCTGAGTTTCATCAAGAATTCCAGCATGCTCTTTCCAGACTTTCCTTCCACATCCATCACAGATCGTGGGGTTGGAGTGAGCCCTGAGATGTCGTCACACTCGATGCTCATAATGGCCAAATCGCAAAGGGGGACACTACTGGAATGAGGTGGGCAAAGATATCCTGTTCGCTCAACGAACCTTAGCGCCAATCAAGGTTTGTCACTAATATCCAAAGTAACCATTTCGGCTTTCAACATGTCAGGCTAGGTCCGAGTCTGAAATGTTGTACTGATCAGCACCAACAAATTTATACTTCAGACCGGTCATTCATGATGCCAAGGGCAGGCAGGCAACTGCGGGCTAGAGCTTGGGCTGCAATCCCTGAGTAGCTGCGCTAGTGAGTCACGCTTCCATTTACAGCTCTCTGTAAAGAAGGCAGGCACCAGATCCACATAGGCTTCATGCATCGAGAGTTTCTTGCACAAGGCTTCCTCAGCTTAGCGGCAAATTCCTCATGACCATGCCTACATCTCACAACATCCAACAAAATATCAATGTTTTCAGTAACAAATTAAATTCAAAGTTTGAAATTTTAAAGAAAAGCTTAGTATCTAGAGCAAGCGTAGCAGTGCCCATCCCCGCACAAAATTCCGCATATTGCACGTCAGCCCTCACTGCTGACTTCATCTGCTTCAACCGAAGGAGCTCTGAAGCATTCAAGACTTTGGAGCAAACAAATTCCAAAAAGTCATTGAGCATTGAGCTTTTCAAACCAGGGTTTTCAGTATTGCCAACATCATCACTGACCAACCTTTTCAATACCCTGGCATTTTTTTGCCTCTTGTAAGCAGCTTCTGCCTTCTGGATTCTTTTGGATTCTGGTGAGGTGTCACTATCAGAAGACGTCTTAGCTGTTGAAGGGCTGGCAGAGTCATCTTGCTCAACTTTTCGTTTACCAGCCCCTTGCTTGCCCCCTCGTCCTCGACCAGACCCTCGGCTTCCTGGGTATGGCTTGGCGCGAGCACGGCCCCTGGCTTTGCCACGCCCTCTGCCACGACCACGTCGAGGCGTCCTAAGGGCCACTGAAAAAGTTTCAGCCTGTGTCATAGCCACATAGCCATCAAACACAAACTCATGACTAACATCAACATTTTTCACAGATAAGGCAAAAAAGGGATTTGCCCTCATCCAAGCGCAAGGCGCCTGAAAGCAGGATCTTCATCTGAGTCAAGAGGACATGACGTCTCCGCTGAAGACACTGAAGACATTTGCGGCAAGGCAGCAGGAGGCTCAGGTCTAGTTAGCCACCCTAATGATGTCAATTGATTAGTTTTACAATTATTTTCACACTGACTGGAAAAATGCATGTCCATGATCTCACTTGAACTGCAATATCTTCAGAGCCAGCACTCATGTGAAAGACCGAGATATTACATGACCACTGCAGAATCATTCAAGACAGACTTTGACTTGGTGGTGTGCTTTGATTTGCTCTTCATACAAATTGCTTCACACTGTCAATGAAACTGAACATTCCAGATGGTCCATTTTCCCTTCCTTCCACGATCTGGTACCACAAGCAGCGCAATATCCCAGGCTTCACACCTGAACTAAAAAGCCCGAACAACATGTCAGTTGTTTTCCCCTGACAGAACAAGTGTTCCCAGGACTAGTGCCGCTTTCATTGCCTTTCATAGCTGCAGGCCACAATTACCTCAAACAACATTGTACATTCAAATTCTACACAACTTTCAAAAAAATGACTCAAATTCAATGAAAGTAAAAGGAATCATTTGCCCTGAGGCTTCAGCCAAAAGGTAAATACATCAGGATTCGCTGATGAAGCCAGCTGCAGCCTTTGCAGCCTGATACCTGAGAAATTCTGGGAGGCATCCACACGGAGAAGCAAAGATTCAGAATTTACAATAATGCCAAAACAGGAGCAGAAGCAACAACTAAGAACAAGTAAACACGAACTATAATTGCAACTACTAAGAGCAACATCATAGACAAGTAGAAGAACAAAGTGAGCAGCCACCTGCATAACATTAAGCGCCACACGCGTCCTCAATGCTCTCAAAGTTGTTCCAACTCAAAGTGGCTCCTCCTTTGCGATCCACCTGATCAAGACTGTTACAGACGACTGCTAAGGGCAAACTCAATTTGCAACACAAACATGAAGGATGCGCTTCAGATTCAGCCTTGTTGACTTTATCTGGAACAAGGACACGTTGGACATAGAACTGGCCCTCCAAACGGCAAGTGATCGGTTTCGCATCAGCCATGGCCACTGCTGCTGGAGGATAGATCGAGAAAGACCTGAGGCCCAAAATTCTTCAACATGAGCCAAAGAGAAAACTGAAATGGGAAGAGGTGTCATCGATTTAGGTGCTGACAAGTGGCTTTGCAGCAAAGTCCGCAGACACACGCAAGTCTTCATTAGGGCAACTTTGCAGCAGCTGCTTATTCTCAGCCATCCTTTCCGCTCTCCAATTTCTTGTGGCAGCAGCCTTGGCAGCAGCTTTGTCAGCAGCTTTGTCAGCTTTGACCTTTGCTTGATCCTTCTCAGGAGGTGGTGTCTCAACTTGATCATTTTCAGGCTCCTCTGGAAGCCCAGCAAGCTCATCTTTTTGATCAGGTACCTCCACATCTTGACTTTCAACCAGCTTGATCTCTGCAGCATTCAAAGGCCCTAACTCCTGAAACTCTGGGGTTTGAAGGTCTTTGGGCTCCATCGAGGCATCTCCGTTCACTGCCACCTTTGGGGTCTGAGAATCTTCGGGTTCCATCGAGGCATCTCCCCTCATTGCCACCTCTGCATTCTGAGGGTCTTTGGGTTCCATCGAGGCATCTCCCTTCACCTCTGCGGTCTGAGGGTCTTTGGGTTCCATCGAAGCTTCTTCATTCACTGCCACCTTTGGGGTCTGAGAATCGTCGGGTTCCATCGAGGCATCTCCCTTCATTGCCACCTCTGCATTCTGAGGGTCTTTGGGTTCCATCGAGGAGGCATCTCCCTTCACCTCTGCGGTCTGAGGGTCTTTGGGTTCCATCGAAGCTTTTCCGTTCACTGCCACCTTTTGGGGTCTGAAAATCTTCAGGTTCCATCAAGGCATCTCCCTTCATTGCCACCTCTGCCTTCTGAGGGTCTTTGGGTTCCATCGAAGCTTTTCCGTTCACTGCCACCTTTTGGGGTCTGAAAATCTTCAGGTTCCATCAAGGCATCTCCCTTCATTGCCACCTCTGCCTTCTGAGGGTCTTTGGGTTCCATCGAAGCTTTTCCGTTCACTGCCACCTTTTGGGGTCTGAAAATCTTCAGGTTCCATCAAGGCATCTCCCTTCATTGCCACCTCTGCGGTCTGAGGGCCTTTGGGCTCCATCGACGCATCTCCATTCACTGCTGAAGATCTAGCAGCCCAAGGGCTCAGGCTACTTGATGCATCTGAAGATGGTGATTCACCAAGGCGAAGGGTTCGTTTTTTCAAGATGGAAGGTAACTCAAATGCTCTTGCAACCTTCCTCTTCAGGGAGGGATCATCCAATTTCTTCTCAGGGCTGACCGGCTTCTGTTTCAGGGAGGGATCATCCAACTTGTTGTCGAAGCTGACCGGCTTCTGCTTCAGGATGGGATCATCCAACTTCTTCTCCAGGCCGACCAGCTTCTGCTTCAGGATGGGATCATCCAACTTGTTGTCGAAGCTGACCGGCTTCTGCTTCAGGGAAGGTTCATCCAACTTGTTCTCCAGGCCGACCAGCTTCTGCTTCAGGATGGGATCATCCAACTTGTTGTCGAAGCTGACCGGCCTCTGCTTCAGGATGGGATCATCCAACTTGTTGTCGAAGCTGACCGGCCTCTTTCTCAAGCATCATTTCCTGTTTGAATGTGAGGGAATCCAGCCTTGCGACTTCACCGGTCTTCAAGAAGCAGATCCATTGGCCCCACTCATCATCCTCAGCACTTCTGGCATGCTGGTGACCTTGAGCAGCTCCTTCACCACCATCTTGCTCGCAGGCATCAGACTCACACCATTTCAAATTTAGCCTCAGAAACGCAGCTCTTAGCCCTAAACCCCACGCCCAAAACCCTAGCCACTACTGCCCAAAAAGGATATGTTTCCCAACAGCAGCTGAGGAGAATGCCGCACATTGTTCCAGAAGGGCATGACATATTCTTCTGGCATGCTGGTGACCTTGAGCAGCTCCTTCACCACCATCTTGCTCGCAGGCATCAGACTCACACCATTTCAAATTTAGCCTCAGAAACGCAGCTCTTAGCCCTAAACCCCACACCCAAAACCCTAGCCACTACTGCCCAAAAAGGATATGTTTCCCAACAGCAGCTGAGGAGAATGCTGCATGACATGTTTTTTGCTTTGCCTAGCAGCTTCTTGGGGGCATGCGTCATGCCACTTCTTGTTGGAGCAGGAACTGGCCTCATGTTCTCTGCGCCAAGGATTGCAGTGGCCACAGCGTCCATCGCAGAAGCGCTCATGGTGCTAAATGGCAATCTTTGATCACGATGTGCAAGCTGCAAATGCTACAGGGGGAGCAGACCATGAGCAGACCTTTGGCGGCAGGCTATTGGCATTATGCACACTTAGCAACAGTGGGCAGGAGGTCCCTGGCACCGAGGCTGGCAAGGGTCCAGATCTAACGGCTTGGGTGCCTAGCTGGCAAATGAACTAAAAACCTATTTGCTATGTGAATTTCTAAAGTGGCCTTTAGCAACCTAGGCTAGCAAGATCGGCAGCGAACACCAACAGTTCAACTCAAGACCATGTGTCAGAAGGCCGACTATCAGGCAAAAACTGATTTTCACAGCTTGAACTTGAAAGCGGAGTGCTCACTCAGCACTCACATGAACTTGCTCCGGTTGCCCACCACTGTTGGCGATTTTGCCCTCAGGACATGAAATGGGCAATGTGAAGCCTTCACAAAGAAGCACAGCTGCACAAGCAATACCTGCAGTTCACCAAGATTCCCCGGCCAAAGAGCTTCTCTCTGATTGTGGACCCAGGAAGCTAGCCTGGGCCAAACCAGTTCAGGGTTGGCAGAACTTTGATAGCACCAGTGCATAGCAGAGCCATTGCAAACAAGTAGCTCATTGAAGGTGTTGCTTTGCAGAATTGCAGAGGAAGGAACTTGTGGTCGAACAGTTGTCAAATGAATGACCTTGACTCAAGTTAAAAAAACAAAATGGTTTTTGTAATCTCTTTCAACTGACTTGTTCAATACATGTTGGTTGTCTTGATGCCCAGCTCCGCACAGCAACTGTCCATGTCCAATCGTTGGCCAGCATCAAGGCAAGAGCAGCCATAACCGAGGAATTGATGCAACCATTGTTGCAATGGAAGACGATGTTCACTTTGCCTGATTGAGCAACAAGAAAGAAAGACTGAAACCATGGCCTTAGAAAACGGTTTTCTGTAAACAACTTCAGCTGCCTACTTGCAATAAACTATTAACTCATGATTTGGGGGGCACAGGGTACAGCATTGATTGCAAACTCCAAGCCACTCTTTTTCCAGTTCTTGAGAATGTTGAACCTTTGTATCCACCTCAAGTTTGCTAGCATTGAGCTCAACGCAAGAGGTGCTAAAACCCCACGACGCAACGCATCGTGCCCCAAGGGTAACCACCAGTAAAGAAATTCAAGGCATGGTCAAAGACAAGTGACACATGTGTGGTGCTGAATTTGCTCGGGTCACATGACAGGAAGGCATGGCCATAGGCCTCTGCGATGCCCTTAGGCCTGGTTGTCTTCCTGCATCTTGAAAACTCTGCACTCAAACGCAAAGACTACTGGCACTTTCAAACAAAACATCAAAGTGTCAAATATATGAAACTGCAGTTGTGGCTCCAATACGGCTGGCAATTCACGATTGCCAAAGGCAAAGCATTGCAGTAGTAGAACTCCCTGCCCAGCCACAAGCCATCAGAGATACATGACCTGATGCCAAGGCTTACTGAACTCCAAAGGATCATTTGTCAAGTTTACACAACAGCAGCAGGATAGCTATTACTGATTGAGTTTGAACAAAAACTAGAGTCAAGCCACAGCGGGTCACCATTGAAGTCTTGCACTGCTGCTACGGGCATCCTGACAGCCTCAAAAACAAACTTCATTGCGCAAGTTGTGACACAAAATGCAAACAAACAAACAAACAAACAAACTAATTAACTAACTGACTGACTGACTACCTAACACACACACACACACAGAAACACACACACAGACACAAACACACACCATTAAGCACAAAAACCTGAGGATCTTCTTGCTCAGGAGGTTCAACTTTGGCAGCCTTACTTTCATCCCCGGCCCTGTCTTCACCAGTTTGCTCAGGATCATCAGCACCAGCTACCGCCTGAAACACCACAGTTGAGAAAAGGGAAAACCTCTCATTAAGGACTTTCTCACCCACTGCAGCCTTACCTTTATGAGTGGCTTGCCACTGCTTCAACAAGTTTGTTTAGCTCTTCATGGCAGAAGCAGCAGACTTTCCATCAATTAGTTTGTTGG
>VSDK01007166.1:964901-988372 GCA_009767595.1 Symbiodinium kawagutii | reverse complement strand
GGGCAAACAAACTGACTATATAGTTGAATAGGGTAATGAATATCAATTAATGATGCCTTCACTCGTGGTCACACAACTAGTATCAAAGAACTGGAAATGACCGAAGAAAATAAATTAAAGCAAATGGAACAATGTGGTGATGACAAATTGGGTGATATCATTGGTGGTGGTCAAAGAAAATTATTAATAAGCAAACAGTGATGCAATCTATGGTGAGCCAACAACTTTAAACACAAACAAAACACAAATTGGATTTCAAATCAATTGGATGAAGCGAGCGCGGTGTGGTATGAATTAAAGTCCCGCCCTGCCCCCCCCCACATCACACACCTAACGCCCATCATCATCATCACCATCATCAGCAGCATCATGATTATCATCAATCATGGTCGCAGTGATCATTGTGATTCATTATCACTTATAATGATCATTATGATCATCACCAACCGTGATGAACATCATCACTATGAACATCCTTGTTGGTTGTTGGTGGACCGGGAATTACATTGAACAATTCCAAATGTTCAATGTAATTCTGGCCCCGAAGCTTTCAAGCATGAACCATTCTATCTCATCCATTTCCATCCCACCATTATCTTCAGCATAAGTAGTGCCAATCAAATGAAAGCACCAACTGCATTTGAAAACACCAAATAGCATGGAACTGGCTTAAACTTAGTCAATTTTATATTTTTCAACCACTAATAAATCACCATATCATCGACTAAGTGACCGCGGTGCCAACCACGTGTCCCTTGGCCCAGGTTCCTCGCCGCCTCCAGCAGCAACCTGCGGGGCGACGTCTACGTGGACACCGTTCAGTGCACCGGCAGCGGCACTCTGCCCTTGGAGCGGGTGCTGCACCGAGGGGGGCAACCCTGGATGACCGTGGCTGCTGAGTGGTGGTGGTTGGTGACGGTTGGTGACGGTTGGTGACGGTTGGTGATGGGTGTTGTTGGTTGGTGGTGGTTGATATCAGATGTTGATGCTGGTTGTTGCTGGTTGGGACTTGATACTGTGTTGGTTGAAATGGGTTTGGTTGTACTGGTCATGAAGTGGTAGATGGGGTCCAACATCAGGGTGACGGAAGATCCAACATGTAACATTTTGATGGTCATGTGGATCTTCAGGTGGAAGTGTTTTCGCAGTGCCTTAGGTTTTCCCTACTCGTAGTGCAGCAGGCCCAGAACCGTCAACAGATTGCACCTCGCAGGCGTGTTTCGGCGGCAGCATTCTCTTGGAGACTTTTGATATCGAGGTGGTGAGCTACGATGGCAAAGTTGGAACTGTGAATATGAAGGCCTGGGAGGGCATCGCAGTTGTTAGTTACAAATGAAGGGGCGCTTGCTTCTCATACCGTTGCAAAATAGATAGCACATGATAGTGTTGCTTGAAAATCAGTTCTAACCAAGCATGATATTTTTTTTTGTGGATGTGGGGTTACTGTATTGGGAAGTGTTTCTTTGGAGTGACCTTGAGTGGCAGTCACCGGTTTTCTGGAAGGGAGCATGCCTATGCCAGTCTTTACTCATGAGCCCTATTGAACCGTATCAGATTTCACACGTCTATTTGGTCACAACAGCTGTGGCCGACTAGTTTCGAGCAAAATGGCTTATTTCCTGGTGCTCGAACATTTCTTGGCAGTGATGGTTTTTCTATGTTTAGAACTGGGTTGTTTGGGGAAAGCAGCCGGCCATTCCTTGAAGTTGGTTGAAGCTGATTTTGAGGTTTCTCTGACCATTGAGCAAACTCGTTGGTGGCTTTAAGCATTTCTAATTTCCCTAGTCTTGACTCATGGATCGTTCACCCATATTGCGCATTAGGGGTTGAAACTACCAACCAGACCAGTTGCAGCTTCACATTGCACACCTGAGCATCGACTCTTCGGCCTCGTCAGGCAGAGGGCTCCCAAAATGCTGAGTGCGATGGGGCGCAGTTTGAAAGTCAGGCGCGCCTTGGGGCATAGGCAGTCTCTGGTGTGTTGACTGAAGTGAGATCCGGCCATTAGTGAACCACTCCAATTGATGGCAAACCACTCGCATTTCCAGGTTCCGGCCTCAACCACGTCATCAACCATTGTATACTTGCCATGGCTGTCAACCAGTACCAGTACGGTTGCAGTGTGTAGTTAGAATCCACAAGAAAAGTCAGTAGATAGATGATATTGATTATTAAATGTCATTAAATCAACCATGGTTGTTGCAATCTAATTCAGCACACTTAAGCATTTTACATGTTACGAACCTTCATTCAACCTCACCAACCATTTTCAAACCTGGTTACTCCTAGATGAACGCTGGCGTCAGGGCAACGCCATCACCATTGAGAACGACCTGGGCTGTGCCTTGACTGTGCACGCGTTGCCTTGGTCGCGGGGGTGGGGCAATGCCAACCCTGGATGAAGCTAAGCCCCTGGTTGATTAACAGAGGGTATCCTCCAAATTCAACTTGGTAAAGCTGGGGTTTCTTTATCCGGGATTCACATTCCATGTTTACACATGCATATGTACATGCAAAATACTTGTATGCTTCTGCTATGTATGTTGAATATGCGCGTGCACTTGTGTAAGACGCTTCTTTGCCCAAGTCAGGGGGCATCAAAGGCAGAGGGTGGACGTGTGCCCAGAGGTTAGGAGGAGGCAGACGAGGTCGTGAGTAAGTTGCGGCTACTTTCCATGCTTGCGGGTACGCCCCCCCAGGGAAACAGTGGTTGAGCATCCATTGCAGAATCACCATCCGCAATGCCAAATCCAATTACATAAATATTGATGAACCAGTCAAATCCTTCCACACAAGTTGGGTGCTGTTGGTGGTTCCCAAGGATCAGCCACTTTCCCTGCCAAAAATGTCTAAAGATTCCATGTTCCAGTGGTGCCAGCTTCTTGTTGGGGGTTGCCATGGGTTGCCACCAACCAGGGCGCGGGAGAAGCAACTGCTGGGCCCAGGTGGTCTCAGCAAGTACGACTACAGCGTGAGGTACTGCCCTGATCAGGAGAGCCGCGACGCGGGGGCACGGCTCCAGCGTTCTGTGACCATCAAGTAGCTTTGGCTCACACAAAGATGGGTCATGTTTGCAGGGCTCGGGTATCATGTGAAGCAAGAATCAGCTTTTGGTTTCGTTCAACCCTATTGTTAGCAATGATTCAATGGTGTACAATCATTTATTATATCATTATCAGAGTTCATGAGAGTTGGTAAGCAACGTTAAGTGTCGGATGTATCCAACAATTTTTTTTGGTTGGACTGGCTCATAGGATTTTCATGGATTTTGACATTGTCTAACTCTAGGGAAATGAAGGTCCGAGAGGTCTTGCAGTTTGGGTCCTCGCTAAACACCACGACGCGCTTTGCACAGGACTCACTGATTGTGAACCTGGTGAAGCCCTTCAATGTCCGGGTGGTGCTGGACAGCAAGTCCTGTCCGGCCGGAGAGGTTTGAGGGATGTTTGAAGCTTGGGCTGCTGAATTCGTTGCTTCGACTGGGCACCCAGCGTTGAGGATGCTGTGAGGAGCATTCAGCGAGGCCCTTGACACAGCCTGACGAAAGAGAGCGGGCTGCTGTACTGGGGTTGTTGTCGACCCGCATAAAAGAAGCCAGTAAGCATCCCATAGCCATCGAGCGGAAGAAAATGCCATGCATAGTACGTTTAGGTTTATCAATGATGTAATTTGTTATCATGTTATTATTGTTATTATTTTGTTATGATTTAAATTATTATGTATCCATGTTTGCTATCACCCGGAGGCAGCCAGGTTGACGACAGCTTGCCCCGGCACAGAAAATTCGGTGCAAGAGATCCTGAGCAAAGTTACCGCACCATGCGGTCAAAAACATGGATGCGAGGTGGACTGGTGATGTTTCATGAGATTTGCACATATTTCACATGGGGGGCATGGGGGTGGAAGTGGATATGGGGGAAAACCTGGAAAGACGCAAGAGCAAGAGGATGTCACAAGATGCCATGGAATTAAGGGTGGATGATATGATTTCAAAACCATTTGGAGAACGAAAATCCCTCCTGCAACCTTTCGGTCACGCGATCCTATATTCCCACCCACAATGTTCTTATTTTGAGTCGTATTTCAGGGGGGCCTGCATCAGCTTGCACACCCGCGGAAGGTGACATGGAACGAACTCCCACGAAACAAGAGAAGATAGGACAAAGTTTTACCTGTCTCAATTGCATAATAGGGCTAACATGGGCTAACATGACGCATTTTCCATTATTTGTCACATATTTCAAACACATTTCCCCATGTTTTCCCATATTTTCGGGGCCAGCTGACCTCGGCATCCCCAGCTGCTGGCGGCAGCGCTGCTGGGTGGGGCCGGCCCTTCGCGCCAGGCGTTCGCGGTCTCTACCGGGGCCTGATGCCAACTCTGCTGGGGATTCTTCCCCATGCTGGGACCAGCGGCTGGGCTGGAAGATGTAGTGATTCAATGGGATGGGACATGGTCATAAAGGGGGTTTCTTATAGGGCGTTAATTGTAATGAGTAATGATGATAAATGATAATGGAAAAACTTGGGGAAAAAAGAATCAACGATTTTAGGGGATATACCAACCATATGATGGCTTCTTGAGCCATTGGGAACCTCTCAAGTTATGGCTAGTTGATTGCCATAAATGGCTAGGATGATTTGGGGATAACCCTATTTTGAGAAACCCTTATCATACCATCACAACAATGGGAAGGTGACCATCTCAACAGCCAGACTGGTAGCTGGTCATTGATGAGAACAGCGGCGGTATCACCGTTGTTTTGGCCCACAGCCGAACCAGCTATCTGGTCATTGGCAAGTTTCCAGAAAACCGGCCAGAGTCAACATTCCTGTGGCAGGTGTCCAGAAAATTGGCTGATACGAAGGATCATCCAGAGTCAACAAATGTCAGCATTTGCCATCAAATAGCTACCATATAACTACCATTTGTCGAATATCCTGGCGCTTGCCATGGTAGTTATAAGCTATTTATATGGCATTTGCCATCAACAAATGGTAATATCCTGGCGCTTCGCCGTTGGCCAAGGCTTTTTGGTCTTCGAAACTCTGAAGCCGTGGGCAAGGAATGCCTTGGGCCTACGATCGGAGCGTGGCCCGGTGCACCATGAGCTGGCATGGTGGTTGGGAGCGAGGCCAGGAGCCAGGGATATCCGGTGCTAGCCCTGTAGAGGGCCTTTGAAGGGAGAGCAGTTTGGAGCTACCAGGAGACTTCTGACCAAATGCTAGTGAGAAGATCCAATTTCAAGCCATCGACTAGCCATGATTGACCATTTATCAACGATGATGGGCACCAACAGTTATCAACTATTTTCTAGTATCAACCATCATCAATCATGAGTGCCAAAATGCAATGCAACCATGATTACTTATTAATCAATCATTGCTAATCATAATTGACCATCATTTGCCATTGCTGGCCACCGTCACCCGCTATTGACCATCATTGACTGGCAGCAACCCTTGTGAGAGCCATTGTCAACTCGATATCGACCATCATTTACCAGCATAATCAGTTGTTTTATCCCTGTTGGCCCCCTTTTACCGATGGAATCCACTGCTAATTCTTGATGACTATAAGTACGCATCACCATCCAGTACCCCATTAGTGCTGGCACCTGCGAGTTAACCACCATTGCCCATGGCATCATGGCTTATGATGATTCATCAATTCATCATTTATCATTTATAGATATTTATAACCTTACCAATCTTTAAACCCAGCAATTAGATATCATTAAATCATGCTATTAATAATGGCAAATGACAAGTATAAACTCACCCTAGGTGGTTCAACCATCATTGAGCCATCATTGAACCATTGGTTATATTATATAGCCACCCTATATGATATATGGCCCCAACTATCATTATACTATCATGAACGATTGGTCACTTATAGCCATCATGTACCCTCATCATCACCCCTTCGTCCGCTTCGAACTGAGGCGATCTGCCCATTGTGGCGCGGCTCGTGTGCGGCGGCATCGCTGGACTGGTGGCACAGATCTCGTCCTACCCGTTGCACGTGGCTGAGCTGCGCCATGGGTTGACCCGGTGGCAAAGCATGGCATGGCATGGCCATGGTGGCTGCAGATGGTGGGTTAAATCTAGGAGATGGTGGGTTAAGTCTAAGAGTTGGCCATGATGCTCACTGTGATTCTGGAATTTGGGGTCCTGCGGCTTGGTGCTGGCGAAGATTTCATCGGAAAGCTTCTGCCTGGAGAAGATGCGAGTGCAAGATGTGCCTGCAGAGGTGCTTTGTGATGGCCGTCTTCGAGCTAAGGTGGTCAGAAGAAGAATGCAAGTGCAAGGTTGTGTTGGAGGTCAGAGCAAGCAGCTTGGCTGGCAAACTGGATGCCAAAGTGGTGTGAGATTCCCGTGGCTCCGGGAATGATGAGTGAGGCCTTTGGAATACTATAGAAAATGAAATGAAAGGAAGGCCACACATTTTCAATTCCCCAGAGGGACAGCATCAGATTTTGAGGAGGGGGTGTCGTTTGGTGGGGTGGTGTTGGAAGACGCATGGACCTTGCTTGCCCCAGCATTTGAGACAGAGCTGGTTAGTCCATTGGTGTGAGCCACGCGGCAAAGACCAGCGTACAGTACCGACCCTATCAAACATAGGGCCCAAGCATTCTGCCACCATTCGCCGGGCTGGTGTGATTGATGACTCTTGGACCCATCTAGGTGCCATGTGGGGCCATCTTTGGCCCATGCTGGGTGATCTTGGACGCTATGTTCCTATGTTGCCATCACCAGGTACCACTCCGTGATGCATGCTCTGCTGACGATCCTCCGGAAGGAGGGCTTTGTGCTTCTCAGCTGGCAATCAACTGGAAGCCGGGTTGGCATCATGTGAGGAGTGCTCAGTAATATAACATGTTGTTGCCTGGTACTGGTTGGTGAACGGGAAGGAAATCCACAAGAGGTCAGATGGCGATTGCATGCAACTATGATGAAGGTTCATTTGCATATTGATATGCGTTTCGCCTCTGAAAAGCAAAGTCAGATGTCCGGACCCCTTTCCGAAGTCAAGCCCCCCGGACTTTGCCGCCGTGGACGGGCCTCTTTTTTTGAATTGGTCATGCTGCATGCGATGCTTGGTGGATTTGTAAAGCCCGGTTAATCACCGATCACACGTCCACAACAGACTGTTACCCATTGGTATGCCATTGGCGATGGGTGATTAAGCCAATGATTTATGATCAAGCAATACCAATCATTGCTAAACTCATCAGATTTTATGATTCTCCGATGGGAATCTCAGCCATGAGCAGCCATGAGTCGCGAAAGTGAGGAATGGACTCTACAAGGGCAGCTCCCTAACGTTGATCAAGGGTCCAGTCTCAGCTGCTTGTGGCTTCACCGCCAACGCTCCTTGGCCGCTGTGGATAGCTGGTTGGTTACTGGCGATGGATGGACCATGGTGAGCTGACAGGTTGGGTGAAACGTGATGGCTGCGCTTTTTGATGGTGACCATGACAACTGCATAGAGAAACCAAATGGCCAGAAGCTATGGGGGGCGTGGAATGGCTGCACCCGGACAGTTACCCTTCAGATCTAGCAGGGCAATGGTGCTGAGTGTTTCTTGAAGTACTCAAGATCCATAAAGGGTGATCTTTTCAAACAGGGAAACCGCATGAAACCGTCGACATATTTGGCGCACACAAAATGATACAAATAGTCGATAGTGGTATCCCTGTGATTGTCAACTATTGATACCCTGTATCATTCGCCAGCTTATTGATGCACATTTAACCATGACACCATGTTAACGATCCATGAACTTCATGCCGCAGCCGCTAGCTGCTGAGGATTTCTTCAAGTCCAAGCTGTTGGGAAGCGCCGGCGACCCTGAGCGTTGTCCACCGGGTGGCTGGCCAGATGGATGCGAGGTGCGACGTGGGGCCGTGCCGAGTCCTGCATGCACCAGGTGTTGCCAAGCACATGGTGGTAGCTTTGCTTGTATCACCTGGACAACCAGGTCAACTTGCTCATTTCCAATGTTCAATCATTCCTGGATCCGCCTACCTAGATGACCCAAGGTGTGTAGATTTCACTCGAATGGAGTTGAGCTTGCCTCCAACCTGTGGTTTCTGTTGCCCTTTTTCAGGTCGTAAGGGATCCGAGCAAAGCCCTGAAAAAGTTGACGCCCATCGAGCATTTGATGACCGGTGGTGCGGCAGGCAAAGGGGGCATGGCATCAGATTTGCAGGGCACACTGTTAGTTTCATACGCAAACATATGATTCATCCCCGAACGTACCACTCATAGAGATGTGGCCAGATCCTCAAGTGCCAACAAATGCTAAACTACAACAGATTGATTGAACATAGTTGTGATCCGCAGTCGTTGGGTTGCACTGGGACATGACATTGTTGTAAAGAACAATTAGGTCAGGTATGGCTGGGACATTTTGATCGTTGTTTAAAGCTGCTGCTGGGACATAGAGCCCATGCAACCCCAAGAGTTGAACACCAAGAGTTGTGTCACAACTATTGGGGCGATCAGGTCAGGCCCGGCAAACTGCTGCAACGAAAAGCAAGCTCTCGGGAATGACGGGTTACATGTTGGTGATTTGATTCGCCATTCAAGCCTAGCTATTTCTATCATTATTTATCATTAGCCTGGTAGATAATCCTGTCAATTATTTAGCAACTTAGCTAGTAGTAAGTTTAGCCAACTAGTAGTGACCTTAATTTACTAGTAATTTAGTTGTTGACTCACTAGTAATTTTAAGAGAGTTATTCGTTATTAAGTAATTAACCAATTATTTGGCAATGGTTAAGCCACTAGTAATTTTCACAACTAGTTGGCTAGTAACTTAGTTACTTCGTTATTAACTTCGCCCACTGCAAACTGGCAACCTCCCCATGCTTGGCGTGGCAGCAGTCCGCCCAAAGGCGCGGTGGCTAAGACGGTGATTGCGCCGGCAGACCGGGTGAAGTGCCTGGGAGCAACGTGGAAAGTCTACGGGGTTGTCCCTGGATGGGAAGGTCAGGCGATCAGGGGTTGATATTGAGATTGAACAGCTAAATGTGGTTAGGAGTAGTTATACCTTTGATTATTTGCACTTTATTTTTTTTGGAAACTGTTGACTCCACTTAATCATGGTTGAGGATTTTTTTCCATTAGCATGACGGGTCGGGTTTTTAAGAACGCACCATCTATTCAAATTCATCAGCCCTGGTGCCAGTCCGGTTGCATTGAACCCCCACCACACTCCTGCAGCTGCACCTGCAAGTGGCTAGTGTCATCAACAAACTTCTGGAACATGGCACCATCGGCTGGCTGTGCTGTGACCGGAGGGGAAGCAATTGGCGAAAGTAAAATGTGTGCCAATGCCTCATTCAAACGGTCTGGGTACTCTTTGAGAGGTGCCGTGGCAAAGAGACGGGTGCGATCATCCCATCCCATTGTGATGCCAGTCAGACACCATTTCTCAGGAGGAAGTACCATTTCCTTGAAAATCCTGGAAGCTTCGGGATGATTTGCAACCCAGAAGCCAGTGGGCTTTTTGCTTCGCTGACCAAACCTACCCTGATCAACCAGGTGAAGCTGAGCTGTCGGCCACTTCAACAACGTGACAACTTCAGGAAAAGCCCAAGTATGGATTCCGCCCTTGCATGGTCCTTCATTGATCTCATATGGGGCAGGATGTTCAAAGACTCCACCCTTACCAGAGATGAGTTGGCACAAAATCATCGAAGTGGAAAACTGCCACAAGAAGTTACCACTCATGACCTGCCTGTGTTGCCGACCCATCAACCCTGGCAATCCCCATCGAAACAAAAAAGATCTCAAAGGTGGGGGACCATCCTGGCGAAATCGTGACCTAGTGAATGTTTCACATGGTGGTCCTGCCAAAAATGATAGGACAAACCCACGCAAGGCCTTGTCTGTCCAAAAATCAAAGGCCTGCGCTGAAGCCAAATTACCCAAAGTGGGATCTATCGCCACATCAAGGCTCAGTACTCGTACTTCGTGATGAAGTTGGGAGGCCAGAGCTTCGAGATGCGACTGCAGATCACCGGGTCTTCTTCGTCCACTGAACAGGTGCAGCACAAACTGAACTGGACGAGGAATATGGCGTGGGATGGACACTGATGGCAGCTGGTTTGGAAAAGGTGAAGATCGTGTCTTCACCTGCTCTTCCTCGGTGTGGGTTGCACGTGGCATGAGTGGAACTGGTCCTGGTCTTCGAGGCTTGTGTCTCCATCCTCGATGCTCATCCACAACTTGCTCACACCATGGTTCTACTGGTCCCATCACTCGCAAGAATGGAACATGCTCACGGTGTGGATGGACCTGGTCGTCAGCGATGATCTCAGGGTCCTGGTAGCGGAGCTTAAGCTGCTGAAGGCAACGAACTCCTCCATGTTGAAAATGTGCTGCAAGGCGTTTCCGAGTGTGAAATTCCTGCATGCAGCTCAAACACGAGGTTCGGTTGGACCACAAGTAATGGTCAGCATGGATGTTGTGTGCTCTCATCATGTGGGTGGCGGTCTGGTGTGGGCTTTGAAAGTACTTAGCACACACTGGGCAGAGGAAGCCTTCATTCTCAGCCTCCGGTGCAGTGTCTGGTGCAGAGGCAGACGAGGGCTCATAGACGAAGCCTGCTTCTTCGAGATGCTGTGAAAACTTGCGATGCCATTGATCCACATGATGTTCACGAAGTCGCTGGTTGAGTGCAGCACGTTGACCCCGACGCAGGAGACTGCGTGCTTTCCCAGGGTTGTCCTCCGCCATGTAGATGAACTCTTGCAGGCTGATGTCCTTGGTTGCTTGGCCAACAGCCATGGAAGTCTGCGCTGCGATCCATTGCAGCCCATCTTGAGCATGTTGAAGCCATTGTTGGTCAGCCTGGAGTAGTGCCCATATGTGAGCATTGCCAAGCTTAATGGCCGAAATCAGGCCACGTAGTCGGTGAACATGAAGAAGTTCGGCCGGTGTCAAGACGCCCAAGGTGGAAATGACCTCATCATGACTGTGATGATCTGTTTTGTTCCATCCAGGTCGCAGCGCAAAGACATATCGATAAATCCTCATGATGGTTTTGTGAAAACATTGTTCTGCTTGCTTGGTATCGAAAATCCAAGCACCACTGGTGGCCAACATCTTGGAAAGAACCACTGAATGCAGAACCAACTGCTTCACCTGTGGAGAGGCGGACCTGTTACGAAAGATCAGCTGTCGCAGTTGTTTGAGGGCGGCGAAGGTCTGACCGGCCCTGTGCTTGATGTCTGCTGTGCACGTGCCATGAATGGAAAGGATGCTTCCAAGGTATTTATATCGTTGACCGATGGCAAGTGATCGATGCTCACCCTCGATGTTCTCAAATCGGATGCAGTCACCTTCGTGGAGGTGGAGATCCCTTCGCAGTTGTCTTGAGTTCCGGCCTGCGAGGTGGACGATTGCTTCCGACTTACCTTGATTCAAGTTTATTTGGATTCCCATTCCAGCCAGTTCCTGCTGCACGATTGAAGTGATCCGTGCGATGCGAGGGCATAGATCTTCTGGTCGATCACTCGAAGTCATGAAGATCAGGTCATCAACCCAGGCCTGACCACTGAAATGCACTTCGTTAATCCCCTTGCATCGGAGTGGCAAGGGCTGATCAGCATGCAATGGCAGGGATTCCAAAAGGTCTTCTGCTTGGAGCTTCTGTTCAATCTGGCGCATCACTCTGCCCATCACCAGGTTAAATAGAACGTCTGCTACGGGATCACCCGGTCGGGATCCGCATGTTGTCAAGGCAACGTTGTGGGCTTCATGTTCACAAACAAACCAAGTCAAAAGGTGAAGGCCTCTGGTGACATGGATCAGGTGGTCAGAGGCCTGAGCTCGGTGCAATGCTGGCAAGGCTTTGGCATTGGTCAGGATGAGTTCCTGAAGGCGAGGAGAAGCTCCCTTCTGTTGAGTGACCTTGACAAAATGGTCATGGTCATGGATGTGAAAACAAAGTTCACGAACCAGCCTATAAAAGGCTTCAATGCCATCAACGAACAGCAATGCGTAGCTACGGTTCTGTGTCTTGCACCAGCGCTGAAAGGATCTGGCTCCAATTGTGGGGACCAAAATGGAGGCTCCGGCTTTACCACCGAATTGTCCTTCATGGGCATATGCTTGATAGCATGTGTTGAGGGCGTCTCTTACCAAAGAATGAGCTGCCTTGCCCGGGATGCTGGACAACAGGATGTTGCGCCAGCTGCTCGGTGCCTCAGTCGGTCCTCTTTTGTAGATAGCCTTGACGATGCCTCCTCTCCATTGCAAAGGGTCAGCTCCAAAGGTGGTCACCTTTGAAATCAGCCCAAAGTAGGCTGCTGCAGCTTCACTGGGGGCAGAGCGAAACAGCTCTCCTGGTAGCCCATCTGGGCCGCATGCTTTGCCCTTCTTGATCTGTCGGAATTTCCCTTCCAAAGCCTGAAGGGTGGGAATGTCACTCAAGGATGCATGGAGCTGAGAGGGACATTCGGTTTTGAACATCTTCTGTTGTGCTTCCAAGAAGATGGCAACAATGTCATCAGGGTGGTGTTGGGAACCACCTTCTGCTTGGGCGAAGTGTTCCTGGAAAAGTGCTGCAACTTCTTGTGGCGATGTCACAGGAAATCCATGGGGATCTCGCAAGCCTGGCAAGTGCTCGGATGCATGGATACCACGGCGATGCTTGGGAAGCACTGGCTTGATCACGTCCCAAATGGCATGAGGCGGTGTATGTTCAAGTTGTTCACACATTTGTTGTAGTTGAACTTGTTTGTCTTGGTGCAACTTGTGTTGCAGTGTGTTGAGAGTATCACGTGCTTGTGACTGAAGGCGCTGGATACCCTGATCAATGCAGCGCAATGTGCTGGCATAGGCTTCATTTGTGCAGGGGGGGGCATCAGTGCGAAGGCCGCATGCACTTGCCCATGCTTGAAATGCACGGATCCTAAGGGTGTTGTCTTTCCAGCGAAAGCAGGCACGCAGCTGTCTTCGGGAATCCCTGTGTGTGAGAATGGCAACATATGTAGACTGACTTATATGTTCTTTCTTTTTCTTTCTGCGATCCAAACGAAAATGGCGGTCAATGGCATGACTCAAGTACTGCTCAATGACATGACAATGGATCGTGGGATCAGTGGACGCAGGCAGTTGTGGCATCTCATTGAAGATGTGCTGACATGTTGTCCTACCTTCTGGGGTCAACATAGCATTGCGATCAATGGGTCGTCGATGAGGCAACCTCTGCGAGTTGACTGCAATGGTCAGCTGGCAGTGCATCACAACTGCCTTGTGATCATAGTTGGAGACACCGGAACGTATCTCATGATCAATTTTGGAATTTATGGTTCCCAACGTCCATCGTTGTGGTATGGCTATGTAGTCAAGTCTGGCTCCTGCTCTCTCCCCAATGGACCATGTTGCGTGGTCTCCCGTGTGGTACCTTGCAAAGGTCGAGGGAAGGCACAGTTCATGCTCCAACAAGAGCTGGTGAAAATGATCACTGCAGTCTGGATGTCCATCGTGGGGGTCAGCTCCCCAATCACCACAACTGGAATCCCTGAAGTGTTGCATGCGTGCATTTGCATCAATCATGACAATTTTATGTGCAGTCGGTGGGATTTTGGCAAGTTCCGTGGCAAACTCGTCCCACCAAGATTCAGCTGATTCATCACCTGAGTGAGGGGCATGTCCTACAACGAAGGTCAAGTGAAGCCCAGACACATGTCCATGCACTATCAGCAGTCGAGGTGATGCCATCGCTACGGTGAAGTGTTTCTTTTGGAAAAAGATCGGTCGTCCTTCACTTCGTGCAAATGGCAATGTGGTGGACACCCAAAGTTGGAGTCCACCTTGTCCTTGTGGTGTGGCTTCGGAGCAAAAACGGATATAGGGTGCACTAGCCCACATCTTGGATTGTTTGTCACGTGTTTCTTGGAAACCTGCAACATGAACTTGAGCATCCTCCAGTTGTTGTCGAAGCAGGTTGATGACTCCTCGTTTGCGAGTGGTCATGACATTATATGACACGATATGCAAGTGAAGGTCGGCTGCCGTCACCTGTGTGGGTTGCAAAAGAGTACCCGGTCTCCATGAAAAAGGCAAGGTTTCAGCTGGTTGAAATCCGGGGAACACAACATTATATCCCATGTGAGGTCTATCATTGGCACCACTGTGTGCAAATGCCCATTGCATGAACATCTTGGATGCACGAGCCAACGCAGAAACACGAATGCTCGGTGTGGTGTCATGGATGTGATCAAGGCACTGTGCTGTGGCAATGGCATCTGCAAGCTCGTTACCTGCCTGCCCTGTGTGACCTTTGACATGTCGAAAGCGAACCTCACGATGCTGACAAAGCAATTGGAAGATCCCTCTAAGTGTCGCTCCAAGGCCAAAGTCGTCTGCATGACCACTGCCTGATGCGAGGCCAGCTGCTGATTCACCGGCTGCATTGGCATCGTAGTGGATATGTGCAGGGCATGCATCGCTTCTTTGCAAAAGGTATGCTGCTGCCCACCAAAGGGCTGACCTTTCGGATTCATATGGTGATTGTTCAAAGATCCCGAGTCCTTTGCTCTCATGCTCAGGATGCAAATGATCAACCGTCTTGCCTGAGTAAAACCCAATCCACTGGCTGGCTGGTTGGCCGTGCTGTGTGCGACCTCTACCAAATATAGCGAATGCCCATGCTCCTTTAGCTGGACCAGTAGATCCTGCCGGGTGGAAGGATCCATCAGTGAAGATGTCAATGATGTCTATCTCACTGAGAACGGTGCATTGGTCCAGGGCAATTTGGGACATCGGATGCACGTCAACATGGTCGAGTTCGGTGGCTGGAAGGTCGACCCATGGTTGATACAGTGCCTGCACTTCATCATACGAAAAATCCCAGGAGCATGCAAGCGATAGCGGTGCTTCTTGCGAACCATGAGAATCCCTGTGGGAAACTCTCTCAAAATCAAAAACCGATTGGTCTGAAACATGGCCAAAATCACTGGCTGTGTCTTTGACAGCCCTTTGAGTGAGGGCCGATGCATAAGGACAAGAGGAGGGATCAATCAATTCCTCCAGCGAAATGGTTGTCATTTCATATGTTTGATCAAATCGCAGTTGATCATTGGATGGTGGCTCTCTGTCTAGCGGTGGCTGTTGAGATGACTGCAACCTCAAGACCAGTGGCAGCATGTTGGAGAAAACCCCTAGCTCACGATGAGTAACAGCGGTCATCAGACATGTCCCACCATGAGAAGAGGAATCTCCGCTGCCTGGATGTCCTGAGGAGTTGATGACGTCCTCTGATTTGTCTTTCAGAAAACGTGCTGCTTCAGTGTCATCAATGCCACCCACATGACAACCTTGAACAAAAGTTTCAAGGAACTTGGCATTACCTACCCCTGTGTGGTAATGATGTCGATTCAACGGGATTAGGGAATCACGGTGGGCACATTCACCAACCTCATCATCACAATGGGGAATGTCTTCGTGATTCATGGTAGTGTCATGGTCTCGCTCATGTCGGTGGAGCGACGACGATTCATCATCTTTGATATGTCCCGCCCATGGCTGGTCAGTGGCTGTCCTTGTTTCACTGTCCTGCATTGAAGGGAAGGCATCAGTTCCTTCGTATTCATGGCTAGGAAGCGTGTGGGTACCAAAATCAACCAACTTGATTGACAGCGTGAGAGCTGCCAGTTGTGCTTGGAAAGATGCTACGTCAAGATACTTCGATTCAGTCTGAGGAGAAATGGTTCCAGCTACATTACAAGCTTGAATGTGTCCAACTGTGCCACCATCACCCTCATTGAACGATCGAAAAGTGTAGCAATCAGTCAACTCGAATTGAATGCGGTCATTGGTTGGAGTCCAACATGAGTTGGTGGTTCCCCAATGAACGCGTTTGTTGGTTGTGTTCTTCCTCATCACCTCTTCCTGCGATTCTGGTGTTGTTTGGTCGGCTGATGAACTTTTCGTGGTGCTCTCGATGTGCGGTCCTGCTGTGGAGCTTCTGGACGGCTTCGACTTCGATGATGACGGACTTCTGTGAATCCTTCCCCGTCTGCATCGAGGGTCTCCACATCCTCCCCATTGGATACAAGGTCCACATCGACCACTGTCTCTTGCGGTAGATCTTGTGGAGGGCTCGTGTGAGTCTCGGGTAAGGATTGTTCTTGTTCTTCTTGAAGCCGTTGCAGTGAGTCCTTCAGCTGTTGAGCGGCTGACATAGTAGCAGGATCGGATGTATGAAGACTTGAAAGGGGCTCCTTCTCCTTTCCGATCTCCTTTGGAATGTGCTCTGTCATCGCTTGAGCAACTTCCGTCAACTTCTGCTGTGCTTCTTCGATGCCTTTCAAAGCAGCTTCTTTGATGGTCAGGTACTGTTCTTCCTTGACCGACAGATGCTTCGTGACATCGACCAGAAAGGTTTGCCATGCAGACTGAGATTGAGCCAGGTCTTTCTGGTGCTGCTCCAACTTCTTCTGCCACTTTCGACGTTGATTCTCCAGGGTGAACATACTCTTGGTAGCAGGAGTGTCGGTCTCTTGGAGATTCTGCACTGCTCGTTGTAGGTGGTCTGGCAACTGCAACTGACCTGTAAGCATCAGCTGCCGCAGGTGAGTAGCAAGGTCGCCCACCTCCCCTGGTTCGGTGTCCTTCTGCTCCTTGTTCTGTTCCTTCGGCTTGATCTGTTCCACAGCTTTCAAACTTTTGGGAGTATTCACAGCTGAAGTATTTGTGCCCATCACAAACTGCTGTGGCAACCCAAGATCTCCAGGAGGTGGACCTGGAGGGGCTGGTGGTGTGCCGATGGCTGGAGCAGGTTCGATCTTGATCTCTTCCTTCTTCTCCTCTGTTTTCTTTGAAGTCTGTGTAGTGCTCGGCAAAGCAAGGTGTGGAAAAGATTCCTCCGTCATTGGCGGGGGTTTCCCATTCTTCCCCTTCTCCTTGCCACGTGGCTTGGTAGAAGGATTGCGAGACTGAGCTTCCTTCGATCCAGTGGCTTTCGATGCCGGCTTCAAAGTTCGCTTGCAGGTCTTCTCCCAGTAACCCCCACAAGTACCACAGTAGAGGATGCTTTCGGGAATGCCTGACCTTCCGCACATACATGACCACTTCATCATGTTTGACGTGGGAGTGAGGTAATGGAACTCTCGGTATGCAGGTTTGCTGTGATGCACTTTCAGCAAGGAAAGTGAGCGCTGCAGAGCAGATGGGCTGATCTGAACCAGCTGTTTCCTGTGCAGTGCAACAATCAACCGGGCTTGTTGTCGACGCCTGCGAAGGCCTCGATGTGAAGTGGATTCCACTATGGTTGGCAACTCCTGCAAGAGAGTTCACAAAACAGAGGATC
Organism: Symbiodinium kawagutii; assembly: GCA_009767595.1. Lineage (NCBI taxonomy): Eukaryota > Dinophyceae > Suessiales > Symbiodiniaceae > Symbiodinium > Symbiodinium kawagutii. Next base: position 971,037 of record VSDK01007166.1, on the reverse strand, counting down.
ACGAGGGCCAAACAAGTAGTGCAATACCGCATGCACTGATTGCGATAGCCCCCAGGTGTTTAGTGGCTCTGGGACGCCAGATGCAGTGGTGATGGTCCAAAGGCGGACCAGAGCACAAGCTGTCCAGCGAAGCAGCAAATGAAATGGCTGGGGAAAAGGTCGAGGCGCAAACAGCCCTCTAAGGTTCCTTAAGCCAAAACCTTCATGGTTGAGGATAGGGAGAAACAAGCAGCCAAAAAGCCGTGATTTTTGCTAGCAAGCTGTTGGTGCTTCCCAATCCTTTGCTTTGCAGCATGAAACCAGTTTTGGATACTGTATCAAGAGTTTGCTGAAGACGTAGGGAGTGGCAGATGCAAGCAGCTACTTCGGTATTTCGCTTCAATTCATGGTGCGGCAGATGTTGCAATATGTAGATGGAGGATCAATGAGGTCCTTGGTGCATTCCTCAAGGGCCGAAAACGCTTGCAACACATCATTTCAAGACCAGGCAAATTTGGGTAGGGTCCTCCTACCCAGCAAAGCACGGAGAATGGCGGTCTATGTCCACCTGTTCTTATAGCACAAAGAGCTTGTTTTAGCAAAAGTGTGGGCGCTTGTTGTAAGAGTTTCGGGATGCAACATTTTCACGGTAAAAATTCCATCATTTCCCCGGTCCAGCTGACCTGAGCTCTAGTCGTATTTCACGCACTCCTCCACCGAGGATCCTTTACCAAACCAACAATGAGAGGCGCTTTCATTGGCGCGGAGAAGCTTGACTGAAAGCTGCTCAATGTGACATGAAAGTGAGACATAAAGGGCTGTGAAAGGGTCAAGCCGATGTGCGCGGCACAAGGTTTGTCACATGTGACCAGTCAGCTGTCAGCAGGTTGTTTTTTTCTGGCATAGCTAACCATGCAACACTGCTGCACATGAATTGTTTTTTGAATGCAGCTGGGCATAAGTGCAGCTTCCATGATCCCCTATTTTCATCTATTTTCTACATATTGGTACATGTTGATACATTTTGTTACATTTTGATGGGTGGAGAGTGGAGAGCTTCACGTTCTGTCGATTTTTTCATTCCATTTCATTCCATTGGTGCAGCATCTCATATCTGACTCACCACGGCCTGGCCGCGATGAGGTGCAGAGAACGCTTCTTGGATGGCAACCGAGGTCACCACTTCTGTGACAAGTCAGAATGATCGATCACATGTTAGATGAAAGAAATCGAAACTCCCATGGGCAGGAAAAAAACATTTCGATAAAACGGGAACATTTTTGGGGTCAAAAGCACTGGCACCCCGAATTGATTGATCAAATGGGTTGATTTTCGCCAGCAACACTGATACGCCTTGCGCATTCCTTCTCATGGCTTGCTGGGGCAGACACAGGCCCCTCAAGAGCCAGAGTCGGCATACTTAGCCGGTTGGATGTGGGCCAGTGGTGCGTTGCCCAGGTTCATGACCATCTACAAAAACACAGGGGTCATTGGACTTTGGCGTGGACATTGTGTACCTTGGCCAGCTGGACTGGGTGTTGCGCATGGTGTTGCGATGTGTTGCGCATGCAGGGTAATCGCTCAGCTAGCCCTGCCGAAGTCTCACGAAGGTGAGGATCACGGACATCTTGGGAACTTCAAACGGCTGATGTCCTGCATATCCCAAGGGCCATTGCTATCAACATGTCTCCCTCACAATTGGTTCCCTGGCCAACCCTGGGCCCATCCGTACCAACCCTGAAGCGTGCAATCCAGGCGACCCTGATGCAGATCATCCCAAAGTCGGCGACGACCTACACCACCTTTGACAGGCGACAGAGCGAAGTGCTGCAGGGATGGATGACGTGTTTTGCGCCCATGCTGTTTCAATGGTTTTAATGAACAGTGCGTAGATGTTTGGTTGGGCAGGTTGAAGCAGTTTTTTCTTTTTGTCTCGTCGCCCGAAAGCAGAGGTGTTTGGTAAATCAGTCAGGTTCCCATCACATCATTCACTGCCCTCCGGAAGGTATCGCCATTGGATTTCGATCAGCACGGCCCGGCGGCCAAGGGAAATCAGACAGTGCCAGCCGTGCTTTGAGGCTTTTGTGCACACAGGGTGCCACCACTTCAGAATGGTTGGGTTGATACAGAAGTTCATGAACATGGGGCACACTAAGTAAGTAGTCATACAGTTATACATGTAAACCTGTCGTATGCCGCTTGGACAAGATGCATTCTGATACATCCCTGATTCTTCACACCGCATAACGCCACATGAGCCCAGTGAAAATGGCAGTTGGTTCATTGGCATCATTCACACTGACATCAGATGACCAAAAATGGCATCCCATTGCCATTGATCAAACTTGTATTCATGCTGGTGGCGTCTACGTAGGGTCCTGGGAGGCAGTCGCCCTCAACGACCACAGGCGTTGGACAATGTTTCCATCCGCTTCCTGGCCGGCGCATGCGCTGGGGCGACGGCTTGTGGCCTCACCTACCCGTGTCCTGGTTGCAGCAGCTAGCAGCGGAGGAAGTGATGACCAGTACTGCTGGGGCCGCGTACGATGATGGATGATGGCCGATGGCTGATGGCCAACATTGACCAGCAGTAGTCTACCATCTGGTTCTCGTTTCGGCTTCAATTCTTTCCAACTTCTGGCTTTGCCTGCAACTTCACCCCAGTTTTACCCATTTGTCTGGCAAATTCAGATGCATCGTTCTTTGGAACAGCTCATGACCAGTGCGGGGACCAGCAGAAGCTGAGGTTGGACATGATGCGCGCCCGAATGGCTGCGCACTGGGATATGACCGGGGCAACTTTCGATGAGTTGTGAAACTGGGAACTGATTCGTCACATTAGCATCAAACATGTTGGTTGGTAGATTGGTTGGTTGGTGGCCTTTTTCCCTGGAATCGTCATGAGTCACAATCCATGATGTATTTTTTTTTCTATCGCCCTGCACCTCTTGCCGTACGGTCCCAGCATTGAAAGAAGGTGCTTTGGCACCAGATGACATCCGAGCTATACTCTACCTTGTCGCGCAAAATATTTTGGTTTTGAACATCAAATCCTCGATAGTCCGTGCGGCTTATTTTGCTATGGATTAACTCATTAGATCTGAAAGTCCATTGCTGTCTAGGTCTGCCAACACGTCTTTTACCTATTTCAACGGGTTCTGCGCTGTTAGGCTGATATGTGACCTGCCTTAAAGGGTCGCTGTTCGGCGACCGAAGAATGTGCCCAGCGAGTTTGATTCTTCTGTCATCGAGTAGTTCAGTGAATGGCTTAACACAACCATTGCCTGATGGGAAGGCGACGTCTGAAGCTGTTTGATAAACTCGCTGGTTGGTATTCTGTCTGTTTACATACGTCGTTTGCATTCGCATTTTTTTCTGAGGGAGTTCTATGGCTGATGTGATCAAGCCGAGCAGTACTTGACCCGAGCAATTTGATGAAGATCACTAATTTGGAGGTTCTGACTCAGATGATTAGAGCGACAACATGCTGATAGTAGTAGTGCATAGGGGTCGCAATTGCAAACTGACAACATATCGTACCGTCATTCGTACAGTCGCCACTAGTCTTGCCATCATCAACGGTTGCCATTGCTGCTCATTTTGAATTGTATCATTGATAGCGAACTGTTCTTGTGTCAGCATTGATGATGCTTGTCAGCAAATCCCTTGTTTCAAAACGGTTGATTAATCGCTAGCAGTAGAGGGAGTCTCATGAACCTTTGTCCACGCAGGACGCCTAGATATCCCAACTACTTCGCTGCCTTCGAACGAGTTCTCAAGGACTGCCGTCATTGGGCCAGGTCACCAAATGTAACCATAGTCTCACTGTTGCTATTTGGGGTATCCCCGGTTGAGGATCTTAAGAGCCAAACTCAAATATTGTGACTTATGAAATCTGATCAAACCCAGTTCAATTGATTTTGTGAGCACGATGACCGCTATCCTCCGCCATCCTTTGATCCCTCAAAAAGGTAGTTCCTGTGTTGGCTTTGCAGAGGAAGAAGGGGTCTCTTCCCTGTACAAGGGCATTCGGCCGACTTTGCTGGGCATCATGCCATATGTCCCTTGACAGCGCTTGGCATTTGCACTTTAGAATTGGAAGTTACACGCACTTGGCCTTGTGCCTTCTGCCCTGCAGGACGAGAAGGAAATCAATGTGTTTCATGCTGTTTCCATCCACTCCCTCGAGGTTCAGCAGGGCTACTAAAACTGTTATTGCTGTTTTGATGTCTATACATATTTCGGTGCCCTTATTTTGCTCCTTTTCTGCTTTGCTATTCTTCTGATTTTTCATTCGGAAAATCACGCTCTGATTCACTTCTGCATTTTGCACATCACTACGCATCCCCTGGTTGCTGGCCGTTCGTGTTCTTATTGATCTTATCTCCATTGATCTCTTTTCCACATTCTTTACTGTTCATGTCCTTCCTGTTGCCCGTTCCTCTTCTTGCTGTTCCATGCATTAACTAGAATGCACCACCATCTCAACTAACCCACTTGCAGCACTTGCTGATGGTTGCCAAGTCTGGGATGAATCATACAGTAGCTCACCATAGTGAACCACAGGTATTAACCACAAAGAACCATAAACCACCTCAATTCAATGCATCAAATTTCTTCCAAACAACTGCCGGTGATTCCTAACCAAGTCCGCCATCCCATGGGGTGATCTTCCCACCAGGTGACTCCTCCCAACGGATCACTTAGGCGGGTCTGAGCTTCATGGCCTACGAGACCCTGAAGGCCACCATCGCGGAGGACGGCGACCTGGCGGTGCACCAGCGGCTGTGCCTCGGTCATAGCTGGGAGTAGCCAGGGCAGCTGGGGAACCACCAGGCAGTACGGGGGCTTCGCAGCCAGCAACGGTAGGGCTCCCATGGGCTTCCTAGGGCTTCCTAGGGCGTCCTAGAGGCAGCTATAGCAAGCAACAGGAGGTTGTTCATGGCATGTTGTTCCTATCATAGGGGCTGATGGGCTGATAATGCTGTTGTCCTACAGCTGAGGTGTGTCACAGCGACTTGGGGTTAAGCGGGCAACATAGTGGGTGGTCATGGAGCAATATAGGTTGGCCAGGCGACTGACCTAGCTATGGGTGGCAAAAGGCCAGTGACCAACAATAGCAGAAATAGGGGTATTAGCCTCGCTGGACGACTAACTTCTGTGCTGTAGCAAGCACGTGGTTGACCATCACCCAGGATGAAGCTAGTTCTTTTGATCAGGAAACCTGATTTTGGCCCTTATCAAATCCTTTCAAGGTCAGGTCCACAGGAAATTCCCTCCTAGGATATATATGAACGAGCCCTGGCCCCCCATGGTTTAGGTATCTTTCAAGGGGGCCCAGGGCACTGCAAGGTCAGGTCGACCCAAATCTTTTGCTCAAGGCTTTGCGGCGCCTGCGCGGGTGTCTTCGCGCAGTCCACCACGTACCCTCTGGACATCATCCGGCGAAGGATGCAGGCAGGGCAGGTGGTGGCTCAGTGGTGGAGCTCCCGGTGGTTTGCTTGGGGGAAGTCAACATGGTGACAGGACACAGGTTGACTCAATGAGTGATGAAAGCACGTGGTCTGGGATTCACATTGGGTGGTGGCGCAGATAGGGGGAAGAAAGAAATTGTCAACGGTTGTGAAATCATTGACAATGATGGCCAATGATGGTTGATGACGCAACTATACTTTTGAACCTGTGGAAGGCATTTGGCTAAGCACCGGTGCTAGAAACCCAACTGCCAACTGGTGCCGTCTTGCGTGCATGAGTTTTGGTTAAGAGCCACCATTGGCATCTGTGCATGTGATCATGCCCCTTGATTCAGCCCAAAACTGGCTAGAAAACACTTACAGTAGTCACTTAGTCTGTGCGGCACCTTTCCAGCCAAACTTAAGCAGAACACAATTTCAGTCTGCTCTCCGCCTACTGTAGCAGCAGAGGAGCTTGTGTTTTCTGGGGGGCAGAACTGGCCCATAAAGTTTGGTAGCAGCCCAATCAATGGCAAGGTGTACCCTTCAGCTAAGCCACCGGCAGATGGAAAGGTAAATGATCCGAACTTGGATGAATCATTGACAAAGTACGTGGAGTTGTTTTAATCCAACCAAGCCAGGTTGGTTCGCAATCCTCTAGTAGATTCTCAAGCTAGGCAAGCCAACTTCCCTGAAGAGCGGCT
>VSDK01007166.1:942284-957110 GCA_009767595.1 Symbiodinium kawagutii | reverse complement strand
GAACCGCTCCTTGCATGGATCTAGGGATCACCCTGACATTGCTGCGACTCTGCATCAACTAGGCATTGTGAGCCGGCAGGCTGGAGACCTGGCACAAGCGAAGCAGCACTTGGAGGAGTCCCTGAAAATGAAGTGCTCCTTGCTCGGAGATTTGGATCATCCGGACATTGCTGTGACTGTGCATGAACTAGGCCTTGTGAGCCGGCAGGCTAGAGACCTGGAACCAGCAGCACTTGGAGGAGTCCCTGCGAAAAAAGCGGTCCATGTACAGACAGAGATAAGCGGTCCATGTACAGACATAGGGATCACCCTGACATTGCGGAGACTCTGGGGACACTGGTCACCTTGTTGTTTCTATCGCTGGGACGCTGCGTGAAGCTTGACTGTGAATGTGCTGAAGGACCGGCCTGGGGCAGTTGAATCTTAGCTGTCGGCGTCTTTACCATGAATCACTTACATCGTGCCAATTGCCTTGTGTGTGACGTGACTTGTGCTCAGACTTAGCATACGCATCTCCAAAAATATGGAGCGTCCTTAGCTTGATCAGCCATCTCAACGCGTTTGCAGCAAGATCGGGGCTTTCCCATAGGAATATGATGAGGCCGATGAGGCTTGATTTGCTTTGACTATTATGGTTATTGGCCCGGCTGACTTGGCCTAGTCGGTTCTTCGGGTCCTAGCTAGCAGTTGAAGTGCTCCCAGGTCTCGTTGCAGAGGTAACCTGAATTGCTTCCGGCCAACAATTCTGCAAACTTTGGTCGGAACTTGCACATTGGCGACATGTAACATGGATAGTTCAAGCCGGGGTTGAGGCATGTTTTTCGATGTTTTTCGATGTTATGCCCCCAAAACTTCTTGGAGTTGAGTTGACAGAATGGCCTCGTGGCCACCTTAAACACCCAAAGTAGCGTCGCGGCAACACGCCTTTTGCCCGGTTTGAGGTCAATGACGTATTGAAGAAGCACCTGATGCGTCAGCACTACTAGTTCGCTTGGGGGGTATGTTCTGAGGAAAGGAAATCATTGTGGGGCTTCAAATTGCCATACTGGACCATGCTGGATGATTCTTTGTTGCCAAGATTGGTCGATATATCGAGTCTCAACCCTGAAAGGTTTGAAAACGTTTTGCAACGGACAAATTTCTCAAACAAATTAATCATGTCGGTTCCCTATCATGACCATCATCATGCAATATCCCAAAGGTTTGGTGTGACCTATGCCAAAACCTCATCATGATTACCTCCTCGCTTTGAGCCTGGAGCTTTGGCTCCCACTCTCCACAGTAGCAGTTGGTTCGGTCCTTGCAACCGCCCTCGAAGTGGGTGGCTGAGACAGCTGCCTCGGGGACTCATGGTGATTGCCATGACTGGCTGTTTGTAGCTATTGTGGTAGCCTGAAAAACTATGATGTATATGGGAATTCCCTATGAAGATATCAACCTCTTGCAGGTACACATTTTTTATTAAGTTGCGCACCAGGGCAGGTAGGAACACTGTGCCGGAACCCTGTATTCGGTGCACGGTCAAAATCAAATGTAGAGTCTGCAACTCTGCACAAACATGCGGTGGTTGTATTCCAGCTTAATTAAGAGGAGCTCAGTTGATTTGGGGTTGGGGGTGGCCTCCTAGGGTGTCGTGCGGGTTGCGCCACAGGGTACGCCACCGCACATGAGCTACAGCCAAAATTATCGTTATCGTTTTGGTGGTTCAAAAGCTGACAACGGCACAAATGTTCACCGCAAAAGATGATGACAAAAACTGAAGTGCAAAAAGCTTAAAAATGATATTACACAGACCAAAACCAAATGAAGTCGTGCCAAACATGAAGAATTGTCCATCTCTCACAAGCAAAACAGCATTGATCAGCATTGTCAAACTGTGAGTCCCTGAGGTGTAGATTTCCCCCAGACCTGGATGCTTCAGAAATCCTGCGCCGCTTGAGCTATGGGGGTCCTTTTCTTCTCTTTGACATGCTGTCAGATGATCTTCCTATGGAACGATCTCACATTCTGATACTCTGGATGTTCATCCTTTCACCCAACTCAGATGACCAGAGAAATGGAGTCGGAAGGTCCTTAAAAAAATCTGTAGCCATGCAAGGATTGCGCCAAAGATCGCCAAAGGGTACGCAAATGCACATGCAAGACGACATAGATCAGAATTGTCGAACTGCGAGTCCCTGAGGTTTAGATTTCCCTCCAGACCAGGATGCTTCGGAAGTCCTGCGGCAGTCGATCTGTAGGGGTACTTGTGTTCCGGTTGATGTGTTGTCAGATGATCTTCGGAGATTGAGCTCAAAATAGTACTTTGGAAGTTCATTATTTCACCTAACTCCGATGACAGGTTAGAAGATGTTGGAAGATCCCTCTTGCACGAACTGTTGCGGGATTCTTGACCCGTCCTGCTGGGGTATTTGTTATGGCAGGGCCGAATGGCACCAGCCGCGCCCGTTGCAGCACCGGTGGGTGAGGCATCACAGTCATTGCTGCCGAAAATTTATATAATCTGCTGCTGCTGGTGGGGTCAGGGAGGTTGAGCAGCATCAACCCTCAAGGGGTTGTTTAGAATGATGGATTGGGCTTGGTTTGCCACAGTCAGTTGGGGATCTGAAAATGCCAAAAGCTGATTGGTTTGATCAGTTTTGTTCATTTGTAATTAGCTTGCATCCATTTTGGAACTAGTCGTAATTGGGCCTCCTTTCAACAAGCACCACCCTTAGACCAAAGTACTGGGTATCAGAATTGCCGAGGGCAACGCAGCAGTAGTTGGAACATGTTTCGAATTTTATTTTCGCAACTTTCCTATTGGGAATGGCGTTTCGCAGCACACAGGGAGCTACGACTGGTTTCGGCTAAGTCACTAGAACTTTGGTGTTTGATGGATCATTTCACCCACATGAGTCGGTCTATTCCTATCTGATTATTCGTTTTATCATCAGGTCTACTTCCAGATGGATCTGATCATGCAATGGTGTCTTCGAACCAGTGACGGAATGCGGAATGTACAAACGAGCCCCTACCATAGTGGGCTGTGGAAATGGAATTTCTTTTCCATGACCCATCTGCTTTCACACCTTGCCCAGGTCCCACCGCAACCTCCCCCGATTGGCCATGCCCCATCCCTCGCCACCGGTCCAAGCTCGGCCAAGATGTCCCTCCGCGTGACGCGCGGCACCTGGGCCAGCTGCGTGAGCTGCGCCGTGCTGGCGCCCGAGGACATGGAGGGCATCTTCTTCGGTTTCCCCGGCGGAGCTGCGCTCAGCTTCCGGCTGCTGGGCCTCGCGGGGGCCGGCGTCGCCGGTGGCCAAGTCTCGGCCAAGGCGCGGGAAGTCATGGCGGAGCGGGGGGGGGGGGGGCTGAGGCCGTTGGCATGGGTGTCCTTGCGCCGCAGCGACGCCAGCCTGAAATCTAAGACGTTCCTACCGAGTGAAAAGGAACTGCACCAGGCCTTCAAAGGTCTCGGACAACCGCTCACTGAACCAAATAGCCCTGTGTGTCCAAACCGAGCTGCGGCCTGTGAAGATGTACATTGAACCCGATCTTAGCGATGCGAATGATGATATTCTACCCCCAGAGGGGGCATTGCTCAAGAAAGCCATGCAATCATGTGAGAAAGTGCTGAAGAAGGCAGGTGATGCACTGGAAGCAGCTGTCTCTGTTGCTGCTCAGGCAATTCCAACCAAGCATGCTACAGCCAAGCGATTTTTGGCTGCGCAGCGTGCTGCAGCAGGCCCAGGTGCTTGCCAGAAGAAAGCCCTGACTTCAAACGTGGAGAAGCCGCCTGCGACGAAGCCGACACAAGAGCAACGCCCCAAGGAGCAGGAAAAACCGCCGGCACCAGCACAGTCAAAGCAGCTGTCGCAGGTTCCCAAAGATGAGAATCCCAAGAGTCCAAAGCTGCGCAGAATGAGCGGCGCCATTTCGAGCGGCAAAAAAGATCCATTGCGGCCACCGGGAAGCAGTGCATGGGGGCAGTTTACGATCGCTTGAGGTACGCGCAGATGAAGATCAAAAGGCAGGTTGGGGTTGGTGCCCATGCCATTCCATACTGAGATTTGGACAATTGAAACCGAAAGGTCTCAAGGACAAAGGGTGTGCTGTTCAGATTATGCATAGTACATCCAGAATATTAATTGCGAGTAAACGACTTATTGTTGGGTGGAATCACCATTGAGCAATTGTTTTGTGATGGTTTGTTCATATGGATCTCCCATAGTGGGCATTCGACTTCATTTTCGGGTATTCCGTGGGTCCGTGGCTTGCCACAGCCAGTGCCTTCAGGACGACTCTTTTCTACGCAGTTGTGACGAGCTCAGGGCTTTGGGTGAATTGCTGAGGTTCCATCTCACAAAAACTAGCTGCTCCAAGTGAGTCCAAGTCTATCTGATTGGATTCAGCTGATTGAATTTTGGGATTTGTTGATTCCATTGGCATCTTGGCCTTGATGCTTTTTGCTGGTCAGCACGGATGGGTCGTTGACATGGAAGCATCATCGTTGCTGAGGCACAGGAGGCTGTCCGTCGACTGCCGGAGTTCAGAGAGAGGGTGGGGGTCGCCTGGCAATGCGGGGCCCAGCATGGTTTGCCTTGGAGGAAATTGCCAACTTTGGGGCTGCTCCCACCAGCAATGTCTGAATTTGGAGAAGTATTAGTTGATCATGGATTCAGAAAATGGCAGAATTTCATGAGTCCCATTCTGTTGTTTAAGAATTAAATCCAATCCAAAAGCTAAGTAGTTGCGGGCTGTATCATGGATGCGCAGATCATGCTTGCAGAGCCGGATGGCCCCATCCAATCTTTGATATTCCCTGTCGGTCGTTAACCTCTATTAACCTGGCTGGTTAGTGATATCAGCTATCAATCATCCACTATTAATCGGCAACCCTCGACAATCCACCAGAGTGTTAGGGTTAACCACTATAATCAACCACTATTAGTTGGTTCATGATGTTCCTGACTAACCACTATAAGACTATAAGTCACTAGAATCAACCATTCTCAGTTGGTTATATGATGATATTCCGTACTAAGCATCTTAGAATCAACCAATATCAGTCCTTATATAAACCTTCTTAAACATTTATAAACCACTCCTATGAATCCTCAAACCCCTATAATCAACCGGGGGGTAACCCCCTGGCAGCTGCAGGATCTATCCATCACAGCCTGGTCTTATGGACGCTTAGAGCTCCGAGAAGAGACGTTGATCCTGGCCATTGGCATGGGGACACAGCGGGTGGGGATGGGGGCACCGTGTTGATCCTGGAACTGTGGTGATTGATAGTTTGCATAGGGAATTAGTGATTGATGATTGATGGTTTATATCAACAACTGTGGAATCAATGATTGATGATGAGGATTTAAATGAATGATTTGCGATTTATGATTCAGAATCACCATGAATATGATTGATAGATTTATGATTCTGATTGATGGTTTCATGTTGGAACAAGCCATCATACGATTGATTTAGAGCAATTTTAGGGGTTTCTTGGAGTACAGCCGCTTTATATTTAGAGACTGTGAGGTCAACATTAGGGATGGTGGATGCCATCAACTCGCTGGGAAAATAGTTAGATGGCAAATAGCACCAGCAGACACCCTGGGTTGAACCAGCAAGCAATTGGGGACACTTGGTGCTTTAAAAAAAGGTGATACCAACCAACCATCAGCAGAGACGACAACCAAACAACACCGAGCAACAAGTATGCGGATCGGCATGGACATCATAAGCAGGGAATGATGGCGTTTACAGTTGGAAATTGTCGACTGGGTGATCTATTCCATAGTGATCAGCAATAGATGGACCCATGCACATGGGTGATGGCTTGGGGCCATTTCAGGACCAATAAATGAGACAAAAACAACATGGTGGGCAACCAACAGCAACTGCAGTGACTCCTTTGAAGTCATCAGTGGGGAACAAAATAGCTAGAGGGGCTTGATTAACAGCCGTATGTTGGCGTATAGCCCTCATTGACCACATGAAACGCGGATCAATTGCTACGGTTTGCCATGGGTGGCTGCCTGAATCCGAACGAATGGGGCCTGATGGCCATATGACGAGCATTTTCCAAGCATGCACTTTTTGAGCCAGATCCACATTGAAGTGCCAGAAGCTGGTGGGAGGTGACCCTAATTGCCCCAGCCTGATTAAGATGCTTGATATGCCCTGGTTCCAGTTCAAGGAAACCATTCAGCACTGGTTGACACAGGTGGTTCCAAACTGCTCACAGCAGGCCATACTGACCCATGCTGAGATTGAACTGCGATGGGAACCAAGCCGTCCCAAGCCTCAGGCCGTGAAGTCGTAAAGCCGTCATGTGATTGATTGGCTGCGGTACGGCCTCTGAGACGTGTGCCGGTCAGAGTGGGGATGTCGTCAATCGTGAACAACAATCTGCAGGTTCTTAGGATGAACGGATGAACATCAAGAGATATCAAGCAAGGGCTAAAGGGTCGTTTCGGGCGTTTATTTTTACAGTGTTTTTTAACGTCGCTTCATACTTGATTTTTTTCTAACTAAAAAAGTGGTATATAATGTCTAGGACACCACAGGAGCCACAGCACAGGAATTACAACATAGTAACTGCAGCACAGCGAACTCAACACACCTAAGCGAAGCAACCTTACAACTGAAACATAAAACTGGAATACAACAATTGCAGTACAGGAACTGCACTAGGGTACCTGCAGCACATTAACTACCGCACAAGAAGTCCAACAAAGTTTGACTTTACAAGAAATCCTGTAAGCAAAGCAATCTTACAACTGAAACAGAAAAACTGCAGCACAGGAACTGCAGCACGGTACCTGCACCACAGTCACTGTAACACAGGAACTGTAAGACAACAATTGCAAAGAAAAGAGAGAGAGAGAGAGAGAGCAAAGCATGTCATTCTTTAGCGAAGAAAATTTTCAGGGAGGGAGAAGGGAGCAGCAACACTCACCACTTACTAAGGCAGAGGGGGGGGTGGCAGGGACTCTTTGGATGTTGAAACACCCACCACCACCATCCAAAGACTTGCCCACCCCCCCCTCTAGTCCCTTCCTAACTGGTAAGTGTTGCGCTTCGATGATTCACCAAGCTGACCGTCGCATAGTGGGAAGAGGCAGTGGAATGTGGATGGTTCCCACCGTGGAAGTGTGCAGCGGCGAGTCAGCATTGTTCTGGGGAACAAAGCACTTGCAGCTCCGCGATGGGCAACTTCATTGCATGTCCGAGTGCGATGATGAAGGCGCGAGGGCGGTTGCTGAGCTGCCGCCACTGAACATTGTCGTGCTGGGCCAGGTCTGGAACGCGAGGTGGACCATTGCCCTGTTGCAACTTTCTGGCGCGCCCCGGGCACCAACAGGAGCAGGGCCCAGCTCGCAGACAGACGCAATGGCTGCTCTGACGAAGCACCGCCGCTTGTGGAGTTCCAGGCTCAGGCCGTTTAGGTTTGATGTTGGAGTTCCTGCTTATTTCCGTTCCAGGGTAGAGACTGGAATAGGACCCCGGAGCAACCATTCGATATGAAACTTAGGCGTGGACGTTGCCATGTTGTGGCCTTGCGCTGCCTGTGCGTTCGAGACTGAGCTTGCGGATTTCCTGTGCTCCCTTACCCTTTCATTTGGCAGTGCTGCCATTGTGGTCACCGTCATGCCAGGTGAAGCAGTCCGGCTTCCGAAACGCCTTCCAGGCGTTCGCCCAAGCGGACGTGGAGGGGGTTGATTTTGTTTGGTTCACTTCTCCCAGAGTGGGGTGAGTGCAGGATCAACCGCTGCAGCAGTGGTTTGCATGGGACAATCACCAGTTTGTAAGCTGTTACAAATTAGTTGTGAGGAATAATGGTTAGCAACTAAGAACTAAATTTTACACCGCGTTAAGGGTGAAACCTTGTGGGCAGTGCAATCATTATTTGCCCACGAGAATGGTTCATGCTGGTTACATCATGGGTGGAATCTGTAGCAGTTGATCATTGCCAACTGCTTCATGATTCATGTGGAGATCGTTTTTCAGCAACAGGGCTCCGGGAGACAAGCAACATGTATGGGATGGAGGCAACACGTATAGGAATACAAAGATGAATCATCAACAGGGATTTAATGGGCAATGGAATGGTGATAATGGCCAACAGGCAGGTGAATAGCAGATGATCAACTGGTCAGTAAACCTTCAGAATGATTAGTGATTATCATTGATGATGAAATCACCATCACTGATCATCCATCACTGTTGATCATCAATGATTTTGATGACTTCAATAACCAGCAATGATCTGGTGGAAGCTAGATAACATAACCCGTCGAAACAGTAGTGGAGTTGGGTTTGGGTTGATGAGGGCGGTTGGCATTGTATACCTCCTGAGTAGCGATGAATTGGTGTCATGTTTGCCTGCAGTGACCATCAAGAGCATGGCAAAGAGATGCAAAGAATCAACCAGGAATGATCGACGAGTGATATCAAGTATCATTTCTGGAGATGACCATGACGAGGAGTATCATGATGATGATGATGATGGTGATGATGATGATGATGATGCTGATGATGCCTATCGTTCTGGGCATGGTTTCGACCTGAATATCTGATTAGGGCCCACCTGAATTGTCGAATACCTTCCACACATGATCAAAATTTTCCCGATACCTGTGTGAATACTGAACCATGGTTGATCACGGTTGATAATGGTTGATAAATAGTTAATACGTTTATTCTTTGATACCGTTGGCCCTAAATCTGTTTGAGTCGTTCCCTTGCTATACCCAAATCAACAGAGGGCAACCGGCAGCGCAGAGGGAGTACTCCAGTCGCATATGCATTTCCTTGAGACCATGTGGCCTGGTGTTGATGTTCATGGATTGCGAAGGCCTGATGATCGTTTTTCATTTATTTGACGTTCTTGCTGTTGGTGTTGTGTTGCTTCGCGGTTGCTTCGGCTCATCTGCTTGGTGCAAGAGGAATTTCACCTTGTTTCACTTTGCATGTTGAATTTATCTACTTGCTCCGTGGCCTGCGTCTCAGTGATGGAATCTCCAGATCTGTCAGATCCAATCGGGGCCCCAACCTGCCAGCTGACGTTGGAGGTGCTGCCAGGGAGAACGGTCCCTGGCTAGATGCAGTGCTGCAAGTAATGTGTTCAGTTTGCTGTGCTACACTTGCTGTGCTATAGTTCCGGTGCTCTGGCTCCTGTGTTGTCCGGGGTTTGTTTTCTTGGTTTTTGTTGCAAAAATAGGTATAACATAAAGTGACGCCAAGTAATTGTAGCTACAGCTGTAGAAGAGCTACAGCAACTGCAGCACGGCGGTTGTAGCGCAGTAGTTTCTGTAACAGCAAGCCTTAGTCTACTGAAGTTAAATACAGACAAAAATGCAGCAAAACAGTTCTCCAAACCACTGTAAAAAATCACGCCCGAAACGACCCTTTAACCCAAGCAGGATATCATGAATTCTTTTTCTGGCATTAACATTTAGGATTTAGGAGGATTGCAGCCCACAGCCCAATGAGGTTGATTTGGCATGGTGGTTGCAGGTTGGGTGTTCACAGCAGTGGTCACGTTGCCAAAATTTCCTCAAAGATGGTGACGTGCCCTCCCATCCAGCATTGAAATGGAAAATGACAATCCACTTTCCACACCATTTTTTCTAGGGGCTGCAACACGATGACCAGGGGGTAAATTGGATGTAGCGTGGCCTTCCTGACGTGTGGAATGTACTAGTCCCCATTGGACATGCCTGGGCATGTGTTCGCACACGTCGTGCAAGCCACGCCCCTAACTTGGTGCCCTGGTTAGGAAATTTGCGGCCCCTGGCAGTGAACAGCGTCAATTGCCAACCCTCGGCACATGGGACCACCAACCTCACCGATGACCCGTGGCCAGATGTGTCGTGACTTCCAGGGCAAGCATCAGGCGGGCCCCAAACCGCCAAAGCTGCTGCAGAAACGGCTGCAACCAGCGATTCCTATAGGGTGAGGATATCCAGTGTATATGGTCAAAATATGTCAGGATTGCTAGTTTTGTTTCAGATCAGCTACAAGTGGTGCTTTCAAAGATTCTTGCACATGCTTGATTAATCTCAATCATTTGACGGGGAAAATGTCCGCAAACCACGAACTGTCCAGCCACTTTCTCTTGATGTAAACCCAATAGGATACACCATGCCCGTTCCAAAAAGCAGATGGTTACAATAAGGCAGTTTCCCGAGAAAAACTCTGATAATCAACAGGCTTCAACACAAACAATTATTTTCCCGTTAATATTGGTTATCACATTGGTTAACAGAGGTTGCATCAAGCCTCTAATCTTCAGAAGCTGCCTTACATCAGCAACCATTTTCAACACATTATTTTGATTGGTTATGATTGGTTCTTGCCACCATCATGCCTCAGTGTAACAATGTAAATGGTGGCCGTCATGTCCAGCAGCATGGCCGTGCAGGAAATTTCGAACCTGTGCTGGGCCATGGCTCAACTAGATCTGCGTTTGGGAACCCTTGGGGTCCACCGTTCGGACCTGCCACGGGGGCTCCTGGGGCTCCAGCCTGACAACGTGAGATGGACAATGACCCTGGTTGCCTTTCAAGAGAAAACTTTGAGACGTGCTTAATGAATCACATGAATCTATCTATGCTATAACATTTGTCAACCCTAGTTAGATTGGTCCCTACTGATCCAGTTCCTTGAGCAGGAACCTTAGATCCACCGCGGTGATTTTGCTTCGTGAGGTGGTAGTGGATCATTTCATTTGATTTCAGTTGCTTGGAATATGGTTGATCATGGTTGATCATGGCTTACTGGCTAGTAGGGAAGCAGGAAGCCATGATCAACACTTGATTGATTGATTCTTCGGTCGATTGCTTGATGGAGCTGGTTGACATAATTTGGCGGGAACCCAGTTCCTGCTTTGTGGAGATCGTTTGTGAACTTCTTTTTTTGACTTTCCCCTTGTGGATTTGATCGGTACTGTATGCCTTTGTTTTGATGTTCTCCTCGTTTCGAAGTGATTTATTGATTGACCGATTTGTTGAATAATTGATGATTTGCTGAGGTGCTTAATTGATGAGTTGATTGCTTGATGAGGTGAGGAATTCCTCGACAGCCAATGATGTGTCATAGAGACATAGATGATTGATGAGCCACAAAAGGCTGGAATGCTTCTCAGCCGTGTCAAGAAAATATCGCTAGAGTATTTTCATGTAACCAACCAGTCAGTGGAAACGATTGAAAGATACTTTATAAAAACAATCACATAACCAGCCAGCTTAGCCACGTTTTGATTTTTGCTTCGCCGTCCTTCACTTGATCCAGAAGTGCTTGGAAGGCGTTTGAAGCCTTGATTGCTGTCGTGTCGCCACCGCTTTGGCTCAAGGTTTGGACTTGTTCATTTGCAGTTCCAACGATTCATGTGTTGACAACTCCGAGGCAGAACCCGCAGGCAACTGCAATTGGACTCTACATGGATCTTCGTGGCATGCCAGTTGTTGGATCAGATTCTGGGAAATTTCACGGCATAACATTGCGACGGAGCCCCAGCAACTGGGGATAGCGCCATGCCCGAAACGAAAGAGATGAAGCCGGAGGATGAGGCGGCTGCGACTGGCTGGTTGCAGGGGTGCACCACCTCGGGTCCACTGCCAGTGGTAAAGTTGGCATCAACTTCAGGGCTCCCGAACCATAGGAAGATGACTGACCATTTGTCCACCAATCATAGCGCCCAACCACAGCAGCAACAACATCAACTCATCGGTGGGTCCAACATGGCCAACATCATCATCAACCATCACGAACCAGCACCAGCCATCATTTACCCTCCTGAGCCACCACTAGCATCGTTATCAATCACCAACCGTCACTAGCCACCATCAGCCTTAGTGAGCCCACTGACCATCACTACCCATCGCAAAACACCATGTCACCAACCATCATCTCTCATTATTTGCCATGATCAGCCATGATCAACCACCATTAGCCATCCCCAAGCACCACCAAGCAACCATCAGGCACCATCAACCATCACCAAGCCACCAAACCATCACAGCATCCATGGGATGTCCATGGGATGCCCATGGCTGGGCGCTGAGGACTTCGAGGCTTGGGCCATGCGCCTTTGGCGCCGCATGGACCGCGACGGGAACAGCTTCATCACGCGGGCGGAGTTGGACAGCCGGGAAGCCCAGACATGACGTATGCGGAGCTCACTGGGGCTGGGACAAGATTTTGGGCAGTGAAAAAACCGAACAAAACGATACAAAACGCCAAGAAGAGGGAAACAAGTTGAAACAAAACCCCCAAACAAATAGATGTAGCAAAAAACGAATTCAACAAATCCAGAAACCAGAGCGGACTAGGGAGGAGATGATCTTCTAAGATTTGCTGAAAGAATGACTGGCGTCCAGAAAAAAACAACACCCATTGGGCAACTAGTTCGGTGACAATTTTTCTGATATGTTTGTTCTCTTCAATTGGCCACTTGCGGCATCAAGAATCAAAGCACGCGCACGCCCAGTGATGCGTGGCTTGCCGGAGAGATCGCTCCTGCTTTAATGTTTTGCAAGATTGATGGGGCCGGCGCCACCTCATCTCATGGGCAAGTTTGGAGTTTCTGTTTGACGGGCCAGGCCCTTTTACTGAGAGGATACTTATTTCAAGCGTACGAACCATTTGCGCCGGCAGTTGTTGGCAAACCAGAATGTGCTTCCACAATCCACCACCCCCCAGGCGAAGAGTTTCGCGGCATCATCCGATCCGTGCTGACGCCCGCAGTGAAAGCTGGAAACATGGGCGGAGTCGAATACATGAGACGCTTGGCCTGGCTTCGTTTGCCCTGGTGGACCTGTGGCAAGGTTGGGGTGGTTGAAGGTGTAGCTGACACATCCACAATGAACTTAATTACTGTACTTCTGAGACCAGAAGATACCAGAAGCCCCAAAAGAACCAACTGATATTTGAAATTTGGATCAAGAATATGATTTTGGTGCAGGACAGTGCAGGTGCAGATGAAGGTTTCGTCCACGGACATGGAGCACCTTTTGCCTCGAAGCACCCCTCCTCCACTAAGCCAAGGAGCTGAGTTGAACATGACGCAGGCGATCCACTATTGTCTCAGAGCCTGGGCAGTTCAGGTGAGCAGAGCTTGTTGGCAGGTGGCCCAGGCGGCCCAGGTGGCCCAGGTGGCCCAGGTGGCCCAGTAGTATATGGTAGCGAGCTAGTGACTCTAGGGTGTCATGAGGGGATCATAAGGGGATCCAGATATGAGAAGTCACCGTGATGGAGTGCCATCCCTTGGGGCGGCCCCGACTTCATGATGTTGGGCACTTTTCACGACTTCATGATGTTGGGCACTTTTCAGGGGCCAGGGGAGCTGGAAGCTGCAGTCCAGCTGAGGAAAAGCTGACCTCAACGGTCGGGAGCCGCAGCAGGGAGACGGACAGCACGCAGTTGGTTCAGTTGGTTGGTTGGGGTCAGTGGTGGTCGATTTTCGCTTGGTTTGTCATGCGTGTCATGGTGCATCTCCTCCAAACTGCATGGTTTGATAGCCTCACTGGGCAGGTGACAACGCTCTGTCCTACGTCGAGTTTCGCTCCTTCCTGCGGGTGCTGAAACATCAGGAGCTAGGCCGGAAGCATTGGGTTTGAGAATTTTCTGCTGAGGCTGGACCAGCTCATGGAGAGATTCAATGCCTTGTATCAGTTTGTTAGTAAAAGCTTTTCGTTTTGCAGCATGTCCAGAATAGTTGGCAAGTAACAATGCTTCAATTTTTTCAAAGATAGGCATTATCATATATGGTCAGCTTTGGAGCTGTAACATGTCCCAAAAGTAACCAGTTGATGTTGGCCCCAAGCCAAGCAAGACCACTACAATCCAACCCCTTTCAACGCCCAGCTGTGCCAGCCTCTCCCCGACTCCAAATCCTCTACAGTTTGAGAGTGCAAGACCAATCATCCAGTTCGCCAGTGACACCATTTTCATCATTTCATTTCTCATCATTTTCCTTCCTTTTTCATGCTTTTTCATCATTTTTCATTCATCCAGATCCTCCTTTGGACCTCTTAGAACAGATAGCGAAAGGCAAACATGAGCACCTGACAGAGTTCCTGGCTGAGCACCTGGGCCGTGCCAGGAAAGAGCACGGCGCATCTGATTTTCGCCCTCTTCGACCTGGACCAGGCCCTGATCCGCGGGAGCAGGGCAGCGGCTCCCCAGCCATGGGGTGATCGAGCGTAGTTCGGGATCCGTGGCACGGCAGGATGGTCACATTGACGAGTCGGAGTCGGGGTCTGAGTTGTTGCAGCTTCAGTAGCTGATGAAAACCACAGGAGGCTGCTAATGTCAATCATGTTGGCATCACGGCTAAGTACCAAGATATACCTCCCAATGCGTTACACAGTCTGCTTGAAGCCAAAGTGCACTTGCAATGCGGCTCAAGTCTCAAAGTCCCAAAGTTTCAAACATGTCGGACCCTGAGGTTCCGAGAGGTTTATCGCTTCTATCAGGGCCACAGACCTACAGAGGAGGGGGAACAGGCGGAGGTTTGATTGCTGATCCAAAACGGCGGGCTCCAACAATCCCATCTCACATCTTGGGGTTGAATCCCACCCACGGCTTCATGGGGGCACAGCTACGATGGTCCTTGCCACCTCGTGCTGCTTGCCATTTTCCCTTTTTGGGGCAGGAGCAGTTTCAGAAGGAGTGGGCCAAGTTAGATGTGCGGGGTGATCAACGCGTGAACACAGACCAGTGACCTGCCATGCATATACATGGGTGAAGGGGCAATGCCCGTCTCTTCGAGTGTCCAACTATCTTCTTGTGGTTTGTGGTTTGGTGCCGGGGTTGTGTCAGGGCAATTTCCTC
>VSDK01007166.1:932130-942274 GCA_009767595.1 Symbiodinium kawagutii | reverse complement strand
ACCAGAACGACCCTGACCTTGGCGCCAGACAAGGTACGTCAGGTGGCTGCAGAACTCCAAGAATCCCATCTTCCATCAGCATGCGCCGCCGGAGCGGCCGCCGGATGCGCTGCCGGAGCCGGAACCGCCCAGTGGGGAGGCTCAGGGCCGAGAGGTTCAGGGAACCTCGGCATTTTTGATGATCTTGGCTCCATAAAATTGGACCGGACCCTACAAGGTGGGTTAGAACACATATCACCCCGAGCCTGGCATGGTTGGCAAACAGTCAGGAACTGGGGATGCAGATGCAGCTCTTACCCGCCACTATGAAAAACCCATAGTTAAACCTACAGCAGGCATAGGAGAGCAGCAACCCATCTCCCTCAGGTCCTGACATGCGGAAGTACCTGCCGCGAATGACCTTCAGCAAGGGTCAGGTGAGACCCAAATGGCACCTTGGCTGGTGGAGCACATGACCTGCTGGTAGGGTTGGGGGGTGGATGGCCCCCTGCTGGTGCTTCTGAAGATGGTGTAGCGAAGTAGATGCAAGCTGCACCAGCCAGATTCCGGATATGGTTGGAGTGACCCGGCCGACCAATATTCGAAGACGGATTTAGATGATACATGAGCAACAGCTTTTATTTACAAATCAATTGGTTAGTCTTCGGGTGGAAATGGTTTCTCTAGAAAAACAGGAATTCGCATGTAAAACGAGGTAGGAATACTGGAGAACGAGGTAGGAACACCTCTCAATTTCTGTTATATTATTGAGCCAGACAAAAAAATCCATCGCTCACATGCACTTTCTTTTGCTGACCTTGCGACGTCGGTGACTGTTCCTTTCTAGATGCTTCCTTGGCCCACCATAAATTTCTGGCTGTCGATATAAAGTGGGCAAGGGGTGCCGCAAGTTCCTACCCTGGAATGGTAATTTTGCTGTTGAATTTTCGGTTTAAATGCTTTTCAATGGGCAACGGCATCTTGACCTGTGATGGTTTGGCCCACTGAGTTGGAAGTGATCATTGTTTATTGTTATCTTGGATTGCGGGGCAATATCATTATTGCAAAAGGCTCCAGGGTCATTGCTTGCTTGTGTACTTGCTTTGTTTCTAATTTTCTAGGGTAGCACACCGAACTGAATTTTTTTTTTTATGGCCCCGGTTTCTGGCCAAGCTTCAATAAGAAGACGCAGGCACAGGTAGGTATATGGTCATTAATGGTGTCATCATGCGGGAAACAATGCAATCGGCGAATGTTTTGCCTAGAAATCTTTGTTCAGATTTCTAAGGAATCAGCGCTTCAATGCAGGGGTCAACAAGAACGACAGATGCCCACAGGGGCAGAGATGCCTGGCTGCGACCATTGAGCTGCCCAAACTACCAATTGGCCCTCCCCAAGACACCCTCGGGTTCAGGGTCATTCGCTGGACTCACCTGTTGAGGGATGCTTGTGACAACTCAATGGAACCTTCAGCGGGTGACGCAGTTTTTCATAGCGTGCAGTTCTAACCACCACCATGTTGGACGTGCAGCAGCTGGGAACTCGCACAGCGAACTGCTCGCCTTGGTCCTCCCATCCGCACCCTGCACTTCTTGCCACAAGGAAACTATTTCTCCAAGACACAGTCGCTTCCTGAACTTCAGTGCCGCACCCAAGGGGGCACAGATGGGCACAGCAACATTCACAAACGGTCGATGAAGATCATTGATTTAGCAGTTGGCAGCCAATAGGGACTTGCACAGCGCAGGTCCCCCTCGCCTCCTCCAAGCTGTATGGCTCGAGGCACAGCGGGCCAAAGAGTTTGCCCATTACTGTTCCTGGTCATCTAATGTTCGATAAAGCACTGCTCGCCCTGATTGTTGATCATCAGCCCCTCAACGAAAGATTTGACCATTCTGAAGCGTGACTATGACTAGATGATTGATTGTCAAGTCTTTGTCATCAAATAGTATCAGACGCTATTTCCAACCACTATGCCCGGAACCGTCAATGCAATAGCATGCATTAGCCAAAGTCATCACCCCCCGCGATCCGAAAACTCTACCAACCATTATCACCATTTTCTACCAACCATCAATCAACCTCAACCTGAAAGCCATGATTAAAAGCCACTACTACCCCTGATGACCATCCCAACCCCCGGGACCTGTCCGTTGGTTCCTCCTGGTCGCCGCCATGGGCAACGCGCCGGCGCACGGCGACCCTGCACCCAAGCGCGTCGAGCTCCGCTTGGCTCGGCCGAATCTGTCCGGAAGACGCCAAGCCGCAGTAGTGGAGGGTGGCAAGGGCTGGGAGTTGCCCCGTGAAAGGCGTAGAGGTTGGGGGTATTAAGGAGTTCTGTAAGGGCAACCAGGGGTTGAGAACTGAGAATGGTCGAACAGGATCGTAGTTTAGGTGATCAATGGCCACGTTTGGTTAGCCAAGTAGTTTGCAGATGGGTTACGTAGATTTATGATTGACCAAGGGTGAATCAGTTCATTTTGATGATTGTCATCAAGGGTCATCACCACATCTTATTGTAGTGCCAATTGTGGGCTGGTAATGGCTACTTGCAAGGCTTGACGAGTTTCAACTTGTTCGGTGGGTGTCCAGATAGCCTTGGAGACAAGAACAGTGCTAAGAAATATTTTTTTGGGCACCAGCGTTTTGGACGTGTCACAACCGTACATAAAGCGATCGCCCAATTGGTTGAGTTGGTTGCCGTGGGCTCGGCCATCGCTTTCAGGCTTGAAGGCTTGCTCAAACTTCTAAACCAAGCAACCCAAAACATCCACAAGGGTTGAACCCGATCATTATACATTTGTCTCGATCTGTGGTTTACACAATCCCGGGGCACAGGTTCTTCGTAAGCTCCTAGGCTTCCCAGCATCGTTGATTCCACACCCCCACGCAACCTGAGACCAAGCGCACCCACCAACGCCACCCGTGGCTGATCCCAAGGCGACCCCTGGCGCCTCCAAGCCGAAGTGCTGCAGAGCAGCGCTGCCTCCAGCGATGCGCTGGGGCTCTGGTCCTCGCCCCCAACGCCTGCGGTGCCGCAGCGGCCGCGATGGGATGAGAGCTTCAAGGTGCAGGTCCCTTGGGATGCTCAGTGTTTTGCTTGCTGACCATAGGTGATGATTTGGGTAACCCATGATTTCTTGTGGCTGGTGATTGTCAACTGATGTTAACTGAATAAGTTAAGTAAAGGTTGTTTAATGAATGCTTGGCTGAATGGTTGAGAAATGCTCCACAAACTAAAAAGGCTTGAGAGTAATGATTATTGAACGACTATCGAATCGTTGTCGACGATTCAGATTGTTAGGTGTTATTAGAGCTCATGGTTGGTAACTGCAGCTTGTCATTTTGGTGGGTGACTACAATCGAACATAGCGGGGATTTACACATACATCAAGTGTACTCCGGCGGATGGAAAAATCTTTCCGCTCCTTTCGAAGGGTACAGTGTAGCATTTGATACGTGCATTTTGATCAGTTTTGCAGGCGAAATGTGTCAGGTTGGCGTGCTTGCACATGTGCCGATATTATTGTGTAGCTTTCCAGCCAGCTTCGGCACCTAATATCCCAAATATCCCACGAGCCACTTACAAGACTCAGATGGGCATTGACACAAAGCCCCAGAGACTGGCACTGCCTTTTCTTGATTCTGCATGATGATGCCATGCCATATTCCACCATTCCCAGATGGTGCCAACGTGATTTGAGCATCCCCACCACCAGCTTGAAATCATCCTGGAATATATTTTATCAACGGTCACAGCCACTCTGGTAGAGCTAGGGGTCTCTATGAGTTTCTTGCGGCCCAGCGTTGATTCTGTCCTTCGTGGTTTTTCATTACCACTACCTGTAGATTTACATTATCTAAATACCTAATTAATTTGTTTTCATACGACCCACTCCATTCTTGTGCATGGATTTGTTAATCAAAACCGCCATTGTCACATGGAATCCAACCCCCCAGTCTTCACCGCCGCGACCGAGGTGGATTCAGATGTGGAGATCCGAATCCTGCACGGAGATCAGCAGCTGGCCACGGCCACGCTGGAGGCCGGTGGAGTGCATGGACGATGGCATGGCTGGCCAGGGTGTCAGCAGTCCATGCTGAAGATTTGGGTCTTGTGGCCCAGTCGGTGCTTACCCTACTTGGCTTATGAATTCTATACAGTGGTTGGTTTGAGAGGTGCTTCGTTACCTGATGGCCGTATGCACTTGCCTAACCAGGTTACATTGGTTGCTTAAGGTTGGTTGTAAATTATATGATGTCATATGTCCCAGTTGGCCAGCCAACTTTATAGCAGTTGCATATGGTACCATGACACTACAATGACAATGTTCATGTGCATGTTATACCAACTTGCCTTATCTACAGTGGGCCAACATAATCTCACGTGTTTCCCCAATGTCTCAACCCTTTTATGGGTGTTTCATGGCGTTTCTTCGAATAGAGGAGACCTCATTACATAACAATCCTTTAATGATATCATTAAACCATCCATTTTGGGTACCCCCCATTTTGCATCAACCACCATGTAGCTTGATGCATGTATTCATCACCGGTCACCCCTTGTGGCGCCCCGCTGCAGGCCTCACAGCTGCGCGCCGCACCGCCGGCCTTTCGCGTGCTGACCATGCCGCTGGCGCCGAAGCTGGGCACGTGGCTGGGTGCAGCAGGGGCTGGGCTGGGGCTCTGGGACAGGGGCCATCGTCGATGATTTGGAGATCCACTCGTTGGTCGTCGTCATCCTCATCATCATTCGTTCAGTCGTTCGTTCAGTGATTGATAGCTTGATTTATCTATTCGTTCATTGTGGCCGCTATGATCCATTATGGTACAAGATTCCTCGTGGCCCATCACAGCTAGATATCGATGGGTTTTCAGCAATCTTCAACCACTTCAAAGCCACTGTAAGGTTGGAAGTCAAGCTCCGACAAGCCACCGACGTTGAGAAGAAGTTCCACTTCCAAATGCCTTTGGCGCGGCGACAGGTTGGCACATGGGTGGGGACCTGGTTGGGAGCTGGTGGGGGCACGCCAAACAGACACCAGCCTGCAGAATCAACCAGTAATACTATTGTCATCAACCAGTATTGACTGGACAACAATGGTAGGTAGAGCCTAGTTGGTAATTGTGGTCACCTTTAACCATCATCAACCAGTATCATTCACCGTGGTTGACCGCTTTTACCCATCATGAACATTCATGAACTATTGTCAACCATCATCCATCATCTTAGTCATCATGGACCCAAACTCGCCATAGTTAACCATCGTCGACCAACATCATTCAACCATCAGTAACCCATCTCCAACCATCATCATCATCATCATCATCATCATCATCATCATCATCATCATCATCACCACCACCACCACCAGCACAAGCACCACCACCAGCACCACCACCACCACCACCACCACCACCACCACCACCACCACCACCACCACCACCACCACCACCACCACCACCACCACCACCACCACCACCATCATCATGAAACACCATGGACCCCCATCATTTCCCCAGGCCAACCATCCTCAACCAGCGCCTCCCCAACGAGCGCCCCAGGTGATCAGCCTGGAGCTTCAAAACGCCGAGCTGGTGAAGCTGCTGCGCGCCCGCGGCGCCACGTCGAGCCAGGAGACCTCACACATGAGGCGCCCACCGGGAGCCGGGGATGGGATGGTGAATCGGTGGTGGTTCAGGGGTCAATTTGGTGGTTCTATGGTGGGTTAATGGTGGTCAATTAAGTGGCTAAATGCTCGGTTTATGGTGGTCGATAAAGGTTGGTCATGATGACCAAGTGAGGGTCGATGGTTAAATGATGGTGAGTGCATATGATAGTGGTTAAAAGCAGTAGGGGATAAGATTATGAATGATGTGGACAATATAATCATGGTCGACACTGCTTAGTGACGGCTAGCGATGCTTGGATAATCATGGTGTTGTAGTTGCTTTGTAGGTATGCCAGAATAGGTTGCGGGAGCCAAGGATTGTCTTGAGCAAGTAAATCAATGTGATCTTGATGACCTAGCAGTAGCATGGTACTTAGCAAAGCGATTTCAAAGAGAAAGGAAATCTAATTGCTCTGGTGTGATTATATTTTGTTATGCTTGGTTGGCAGGTCGGTTGGTGGATGAATCACAACGACTTCGGCGGACATCAATATGAAATGACGTTCTCAAGGAGAAGTCATTTTACATGTGACTCAGGGTCCCATGAAGCCTCGAGCCCAATGAAACCCCAACCACTGGATCATTTTCAGGCAAACCTCGGACCCAGTGGAGAACCACAAGTCAGCACCCGGTTGACGGCCCTCAACTATGGGGCACCCTCCAACGAAACTGCCGCGACCCACGGCTGGAGGCACCAGCAGCTGCTGGAAGAGTCCTATGCCTGCAATGCCCAGCTGCTGCAGAAGAAACAAACGCTCCGTCGAAGGCGCTGAGATCACCATGTCGTGACATCCTGGGTCCGTTGATTCCATGACTCGTTAGGGGAAGATATGGGACAAGGAACAAAAAGGGAATGAAGTAGTGGGATAATAGGGGAGAATTGGGACTAACTAACGAGAATAGCTGGTTGGTTTCGATATTTTCATATTCAACTAGTACACCTGGGGATATCAAACTGATTGGCAAATGTTCGTGGGACGGACTACGGCCATAAACACCAACGAGAATAGAGATAGTGGTGGCGAGTGCAATATCTTTGACAACCAAACTGGTGGAATATGGGATTTGTAGCTGCACATATCGATGAACAGTGTGGATGTTTAAGTAATTTCTTGCTGAGTTGGTATGAAATCCGATCAGTAGTCTCTCATAGATGTCCAGTTGTATGCACTGAAGTCCGGGCTGTCATGGTACAGCGATGGTGAATGCGTTTGGGTGTGGAAAGCTGCAGAGTCGAGCTACAGGTGGGTGAATGTCACCCATGAGCATCACGGCACGGCGTATACCTCCTCCAATTGGTTGATTGCCATTGAAGGAACAATGACTGATTGGAACAATGACTGATTCGTTTGGTATGCCATTGTTCCTTCGCATAATGTGTTATGATGAAGGCACAGGATTCGTGGGCCAAGGAAGGGCAGTGTTGCAATGTCTGAGGCTTGGAGGTGGCCAACACAGGCCAGCATCCATTGCTGGTTGGATCTGGTTGGCTGCCCTTGCTGTAACCTGGTGACTGGTCACGTTGCGGGCCCCGCTTGGGGCCAGTGCCAGGCTGTCCGCCGTGAAGATGTACAACTCTGAGCTGCCACGGTTGCGTCAAAACCTCGCCAAAGCCCTTGCGAGGTGTGGTCTGACTGACTGCCGGGGGAGCAAACAAACGACCAAGGTTAATTACTGGCTGGTGTTTTCAAACATGCACAGCCACAGCCATTTTATTTCTAGTTTTTTGATTTGATCCGCTTTTGTCCAAGGTGAGTGTAGCAGCGGACTTCACCCATATGTGGTTTTTGCTGGATATTGGCTGATTACATCCATGGTCAGTAGTTATTACTGCTCATGGTTTGGCCAAAATTGGTCATTCATCAACTAGATTTGGAATGATTTGGATGCAATTGGTTGTTACCAGTTGGTGATTACTGATTCTTGCTGTTTACGTCGGGTATATCAAATTATATCTTATATGCCTGGTTGTCCTTGTCCCTGGTACATCCCTGGCCCTGGTTGTCCTTGGATATCCCTGGTTCTATCCCTGGCCACGTCCCATCCCTCCGAAGGCAACAGCAACTGAAGTCCGAGGGCGATGCGAAGATCGCAGCGCTACAGCGGCAGCTGCAGGATGCACAAGAGATCCTGGGCATAGCGGGGTGGCTGCTGAGGGTGGCTGTGGTGGGGCTGCAAGCAGGGGCTGGTGCTGGTGCTGGTGGTGGTTGGTGGCTGGTGCTGGTGATGATGCTGGTGGTGGTGGTCATGGTGATGTTGGCCATGAATGATCATGATGCATTGGTTGGGTGCACATGCTGAAATGGTGATTCCTGCAACTGCTTGTTTTGAGGGACTACTGTAGCTATATCAGCCAACGCTCGGCAGTAAAACCCATTGTTAGCTGTCGGTTCGCCAGCGCGTGATCCCGGAGTCTCCTAAGTTGATGGCATTCCCGAAGAACGGACGCTTTGCCCACCCAAAACATGCAACATGTGGCATCCATCAACGCCACATCAAACGTACGTGGCGGCCCCATATCCATCCTGATCCCCAATGGTGCTCCACCATGCAACCGGTGCCTTGGCACCTGGCCACCGTGGGGCCACTGGCCGAGCTCCCAGGAAGGCGCTGCCGGAGACGGAAGTGGAGGCGCTGGTGGCCGCGGGGCTGGGGCGCCGCGAGGAGCTGCAGCGGCTCTGCCGCGATGCGGCAGCCAAGGTGGGTCAGGGCAGAGGGGGAGCAGCAAAACATGGTAAAACAATGTCCTGGCCCGCTATTGCTGCTGTATGGTTTCAGTTTTCTTTCGCTGTTGCTCGCTTCGGGTTCGATGGGAGGGTTCCAGGCCACTAGCCAACACTGACCCGCCGCAATGGTGCCATGTGATGGCGCCATTTCATCTCCCACCATGGTCCCATCCACCAACGGTCACAGCTTTGGCCTTCGCAGGACCGAATGACATCGTCCTCCGAGGTCGCACGCCTGCTGCAACTGTCCATGGAGCAGCAAGAGGCGCCCAGAGGTTTCATATGCCCATTGATGTGCTGGCAAGTGCAATTTGAGGCGATTTATAATTTACAATGATTGCATAATCTTTGAGGTGATTATATATATATATATATTCTACATCATACATGATTGCATTTGTTCTATACAATGAATATATCACATATCATGCTAGAACCACATTTCGTTTGTTTATGATTGATGTATGCTGTATATAGTTATCATCTATTTTTCATCCGTTTGACCATGGGTGATTTCCTGATTAGTTGAAAATTGGGGGATGAGTGGATGGAACATTGGACAGAGTGAACTGCACAGAGCATCCCATGACATGGCTGTATCCAAAACTGAAATCATCTACGTAGCTGCAAAAATGCAGCATTTCAAGATCTTCAGTGCGACGAACCACTGGTTGCTGTGTCACCGCGGGCTATCACTGGCTTCGTTGCCCTGGACCTTCCACAGGAAAACCCACCAGTTTTCAACCAACATTTCAGTACTTCCGGGTGGTTAAGCAGTTTTGAACCATGATTTCCAGGCATTGAACAGCTTGTAACTATGATGAACCATTCCTGGTGTTTCTCAAGGGATTTCCTATGGTTTCCCATGATTTCTTGGTGGAAGCCAAGTCACCGATGACGTGCGCAAGGAGCTGTCGAGGCGCCAGCAGCAGATGGCACGCATCGAGCAGAGCAGCTTGGGCAGCGGATCGAAGGGAGTTGGAACCCACTGACTGCTGGCTGTGCGGTGTTGTAGCCATTGCGATCATGAGCAACTATAGAACTGTTACTATGATATTGCAACTAGCTCATACGATAAGTATAATCGTTAATTAATGGTCACTCGTGTTAAAACCATTGCTGATTAAAAAAATGGGGAATAATAACCAACAATGCTGGTTAAACCACTAGTATGGTGGTTTCTTAAGCCATAGAGGACCCCCAGAATTTTTGTTTTCTTGCTCTACATGACTGGTCCCCTTTTTTGAGAAACTGCCACATGTTGTAACCAGCAAGCGATATCGAGTGATCATGAGTGATTAACTGGATGAGGATCAACTACTGGTAGCTATCCATTGGATGATCAACTGGTTGGTGCCAATGAATCAGTGATGAACATATGGCAAAATAACCTCCCATCATTGTCCATACATTGGTTCTCAGAAACCATTTAGATAAAATTGCATTTCGATGGTTGCAGCGATTAACCATGTTGGTGAGAACCATCTCTGCCGCGCCTGCAATGTCTAATATGGCTGCTGGTTCTAAACTCACGCAAGTATCCAGGTGCCAATCATATCCAGATGCTAAAGTAGGTGATCATCACCACTGGAAAGACCAGTGATTACCATCCACTTGGCACTGGCAATGTGGCTGGCGGTTGAGTCGATCGGCATTATCGAATCCCAAAATCGCCCGAACAAAAAGACCAGCCCCACGGGAAACTGTTCCCGGTTGGACCTGATTGTTTCTTGTTCCAAGGTAGCCACTACCAATCTTGGAAGAGCG
>VSDK01007166.1:848068-932116 GCA_009767595.1 Symbiodinium kawagutii | reverse complement strand
AGCGGCTCGCTCAGATATTGGATGGGTGGGATTTGCCGGGTGGTAGATTTCCAGCGACATGTGGCCAGGGTGATGGTGATTTTGCGGTTAGGGTCTTTCCCTGTGGCGCTGCCACAACTTCAGAGTTGAAAATCGTTGAAGATCTGCGAGTTGTACATAATTAGCTCCTTTACTACCGAACCATCCAATCGATTTCTCCAATCCAGTGCATTTTCGATAGAATCCATAAATGATGTACTCCAAAAGGTGATGGTTTGCACTTGTGCTTACCATGATCATCTTTAGGGATCTTTCGGGATGGCTGGGTGTAGAGATGATGATGGAGATCAGTGGGCATGTGCTAGGCTATGGCCAGCGACAGTCCGGGGCAGATGATATCCATGTTGCGACCCTAAGCCACTTGAAGCGAACCTGCTGCTGGTTCACCATATGCTGATTTAACATGATTTAACGTGTAACTATTGTATAGGTGTTTCCAACTTCATAAATTTGTAATTAGATGTTCATTGGTGAGCGTGGTAAGCATGATGCAATAGATTTGCACATGTATGTGTGCAGTATGTCGGCTTCATTTTGCACGCTTGTCAGTGCAAATTGCTCCCAGGACACGATGAAGCGGTGGCCGAAGTGCAGCAGCTGCACCAGTCTTTGGAGGAACTGACTCAGTCCATGCAGGACAGCACCCAGATGGCCCCAGTTGACCGCTAAAGCAACAGGGAGATGCTAGGTTTGGAGGGCTATGACTATGGTTAACTATAGGGATTTAATGGGATTGATTAGGTGACCGTGGGATTCATAGATGATTATAGTGGGTCTGGAGTGTTGCTATTCTCGGAGGTTGCATGAAATCTTGGGTTTGGTTGCTTCAGGGTTCGCTGTGGATGCCTCAAACCTAGGGAGGATCAGTTTTCGCTGTCAACTGTGAAGGGAAAACGCCGGGCTCCTGGCCTCCCAAAGTTGTGAGGACGAGCAAGTGTGCCATGAAAGCGAGATGCAGGAACTCCGTTCAGAACGCAATGCTTTGAAGGACACGGGCCAAGGTCTCCAACTATGAAAACCACAAACAGTCTTTCCATAAAGAGCTGGTGATTGGCCAACAGAGCAGTGATTGTTACAGTACTATGAATCTCCTGTGTTTGTTGAACATCCAATGAATGCTTTTAACCTCATATGAAGCTGCGCACTTGGGCTTGGGAGGTGCCTCCTAGTGGCACCAACATTGGAACCTCCCAGATAGGTTGGGAGAAGCAGCCATTGTTTCAACAGCAGGAGGGCTATCCAGATGCACAACCCAAAATTCTGATCATCTAACTCGTGGCTGCAATGACGTGCTAGCTTTCCCAGTGCATTCAAGACTTCCGAGAAAGGCTCATACGTTTTCCCCACCCTGTCAAATAGCGTCAGTTGATAGTTCATTTGCGTGGATGTCATTGCCTTCGGCTTAGACAAATACATTCTGCGGATAATCTTGAGTTTCAAATTGAGTTTGAGAAAGTGCTCTTGGATCCATTAGCCATTTAGTTCAAAAACTATAGGCTACACCTCTGGAGGTCATCCCCTGGCCGTGGATTGTTTACGCATGTTCGTCCCCGCCAAAAACGGCCCTGAACACCACTTGTGGCACTGGCACTGGCCATCCCAGACCTGTCGCCATCCACTGTTCCAGGATCGCTTGGAAGACGCCGTGTCCTCGCTGCGTCAGCTGTCCACGCGGGCGGAGCTGCTGCATCCGGAGCGGCAGAGGGCCCCCGCCGGCGAGCCGGGGTCGGCCAAGGCGCAGCGGCGCGTGTGGCGGGCGGAGGGCGAGCTGCAGGAGCTGATGCTTGGTGCAAGGGGTGTGGCGCTGGGGGGGTGGTTGGTGGGTCGGTTGAGGTGGTTTGGGTGGTTGGTTGGTGGAAGGTGTGACTGTTGGTTGGTAGGTTATGGTGAGTTGAGATCTTCCAGGAGGAAGCAAGAAGATGCGGGGCCTGGTTGGGCTGAACAGCAAGTACGGGTTGGTTGACTAGCCAGATTCTTCAGGAATGTTTCAAGCAAAGGGTTGAGCAGCAGAAGGATCGAGCAGTGTTTTTCCAGCCTTCCAACGGCTCACTATTGCGCTGACCTCAAGTTGACCTCCCTAAACAATGAAATGGATGACCACTGAAAGACCACCCGCCAGCTCATGTTGGTGATTTTTTTGGACACTGGACGCTCCAAACCCATAAGAAGGATTGGAGATCATGAGCTAACCGTTCAAGACGTCCTTGCCCCCAGATCTGATCCTTGGGGCCCTGATCCTGCACCTTCCGAGCCCGATCATGGGACGCCTGCCTGTCCCCAAGATCCATGTGCCAAGGAAGCGAATGGAGTCCCTGCGGCTCCAAAAGATCAAAGACCTGGAGATGGATCAGGTCAGCAGGGGCAGCTGTTGCGTG
The DNA here is from genome assembly GCA_009767595.1 of Symbiodinium kawagutii. Lineage (NCBI taxonomy): Eukaryota > Dinophyceae > Suessiales > Symbiodiniaceae > Symbiodinium > Symbiodinium kawagutii. Next base: position 929,702 of record VSDK01007166.1, on the reverse strand, counting down.
TTTTTGCTAGGTCTTTCTGCGGAGGGCCTGATAAAAGGAAGACTCATGTTTGTTCTTGATGCTTTCGAGCTCGTACTTCGCTACATAAATACACCAGCAACAAAATGTTAGTGAGTCTTGTTGGGTGGTGGTGACTCATTGTCACAGGAAAGCCTGGTGGAGCAGACCACCATGGCCACAGCTCTGGGGGAAGACGCCGGCCCCAAGATGGCGAACCTCGAGAAGACTCATGCGGAGCTGCAGGCCGTTTTCCTTCGGGCTTGGGTGGTTGGATGATGCGGGGTCGGTCATGTCATGAACTGCCAGACATCCTCTAGGCCAACTCCAAACAGATCAACCAGTAGATGAGTGTTTTGAACGATTTAGTCTTCAGATGCTTGCCCACAATCTCATGTTCGTAGCATTTTCGATCATATGACTGCCTCCGAGTTCAGCCAAGTCATCACAACACCGCTGCGGTTGCCACCCTATGGGGCGCTGGACGTGAACCTACCATCCCATGGGTCACCCCGTTGCCATCAGCCAGGCCAGCGTCCAGAAGCAGCGGGCATTCAGCAGCTGTGCAAGCAGCTGCAAGCCTACATCAGGCGAAAGCTTTGGAGGGTCATGCGGATATGCAAGGATCATATGACAGGGATGACATAGCAACAAATGACAGGGGTAAGAGTGACGAAGGCATGATGATGGTTGGTTGATGGTGGCTAGTAGGACCATATTTCAGTACGGGTAGGATCTTCGTGAATACTACAGGGCTGAGCTTTCTACAATTAGTCATACTTTTGCTATGTATGACTTTCAAGCACAGCAGTGCTTTTGTGGAACGATGCAATGTTCTGGCACTTTGTGGCCATGAACTTCCATATATTTGGAATAATCCTTTGATGGCATAGAGTCCTATCACCAAAGCCCTTCATTGCCTCAGCAGGGGAACTGCCAATTCCTATCACCATTCAACTGAATCACTGGCCTTCGTATCCTCTATGATCAACCATAAGCCAGTTGCTGAACCATTGGATATGAACCATTGATGGCCATCCCATTTGGTGTTCAGTGATGGCTCGTGTTCTGCAAAGGCGTTTGGAAGCGCAGCATTTGCAGCTGGTGTCACGCGCGGACGAACGTGTCCTGAGGAACCCGCAGCCCACGTTGCCCACTGCGGCAGCTTGAGAGAGGTTGGCAGCTTGAGAGAAGTTGGCTGTAGGTGCTGTTCATTGGAACTAGTGTTATATAGTCATATCAGTAGATGAAACTAGTGCAGTTGGCACCCTAGTAGTTGGGTGACTTTTAACTAAGAAGTGTAGCATAGTCTAGCCAGAAGCCAATAGCGATGATTTTGATGTACCGACCAGTTAATCCTGGCTGCTGGTTAGGTTGGTGGTTTGAAACATTGGTTGTTGGGTCAGTGGGTAAGTAATAATGATCAACAATCTAATTAGAACCAGCATGAGAATATCTTTCCAGATAACCTGATTTGCTCCGTGGTTTCAAAGACCATGCGTTCCCATCCCCTTTATAAGTGGCATGAGCAACTAGATGGACTGATCTCTTTGGTCGAAAGCAGCAACCGATTCGTTTTGTTTAAGCGATTTGCCAAGATTGTCAAAGCACGTCGATGCCAGATCGACTGCACTCAATTGATTCTCAATTGACAAGCTGACTTGACTATACCGGGCAGTAACTCGCGCGAACCTCTGTGTTGTAGGTCGGTGACATGCATTAATTATTGACATGCCGTGGTTCAGCCAGGCTACACCTTTTGCTCATCTTTGCAATGCCCAGTATAGATGCACATCCTGTTTGGAGACTCAGCCCAAGCATGTCCAAACCCAAGCTGCCAACTTCAAACCAGGCTCGATCGTTTTCGGAGATGTATCTGCTTACAGCAGATCAGGCTGTCCATGAACAACGTGGATACATCATCACCCACATCTTGGACTGTTCCTTACAGCATACTTGTGGTTGCACCAGCCAAGTAGCGATGACAACTTTCAGTGCCTAAACTATGCCAAACCGACCAACTTGGCGGAGAACACAATCCAAAGCCATCATTTCATTTCCATGTAAACCCAACCGTTTGTGGACAACTCGTTCGATGAAAAAGCTCAAAGTCAGCTCCAGTTTGACATTCCTTGGCCCTTGCCAGAGAAAAAAAAGCTGCTACTTGCAGCTGGGAGGGGTTGAGGAGCGCACGACATGACCACGCAAAGACTCCGAAAATCACCCATAAAGGCAGGAGTTCCACTGTACAAGGTGGGATCGTCCATCTATGTCCATCTCTTTGTGGTGAAAATGACCGCAGGAAAATGACAAGCGAATTGGCACTAGATGGTCGCTGCTTGTTCCTCTTTAGTCGCTTGTCGAGCTTGAAGAAATGATATCCTGAGGGGTTTCTCATGAAGCACCGAACTCAGAATCCTACAAGGTAACCAACTAGTTGGACCAAGGCAGCGCAGACCATACAGTCAGCACTGGTGCACAAGAAGTACCGGCTTTTGTTTGGTCAGTGCCTTTCAGTACAAATTCTTGGCGTAAACCTTGGGCAACTTTAATTGTATTGTCTCAACCTTATGAATGCGGGTTTAGCAAAGCCAGTCACCATTAATATCATTGCCGGGTAATCCTTACCAGATAGTACCATGACCATCCATTACCATTATAATGAATAGTTAGGTAATGATATTTAACTGATATGCAATCTAATGGCAACCTGCAGGGCAAATGGGGAAGCACAGCTTGGCTCCCCCAGATTTCCCGCTGGCAGCCAAGCCGCTTGGCTTCCCAGGCGCTTCTACGAAACGCATCGTGGCTTCAATCGCATGGCGGAGCGCCTCATGCGGCCACAGGTGCTGGGAAAGGGCACTGGGTCGGCCTATGGGAAACTCTATGGGGATTCATGGGTTTCTATCAGATCTATCGGTGTGAGGTCTAGGTTATCAGGTTTCCTAAATATTGGGATGGTTTGGATTTTCGGGGATGCCACGTTTTTTTCTAAGCACCATTCGGATGGGAAAAATTGATACGCAGCGAAGATCTTGTTAAATCCCTTTCCCGCAGAACGCTGGTGGCTGTTGCATAGGTCTTCCGAAGCAATTGACGGATGCAGGTGAATGGAATTTTGTGAGCCAGCGTTTGTGCAGGGTATCAAGCCATGTCAAGATCCACTGCGGCTTAAACGAGGATTTCAATTACATCAAGTAACGTGTAGACGACAAAATCTTGGCAGAGACCTTGAGTGTATCATTCCAGCTTTGGACGCGCCGCTCCCCTTTCCGTTCATTCGTCAAACCTGAAGACATGGGATGGGTGACATGGATGAAGTGAAAAACACTAGGTTTTATGAGCCTGATGACTCATAAGTTTGCACCAGCTTCCACCGCAAGACACCATTGCCAGCCTCATCTCCCACATCACCACTCCAACAACCGATGCGAGCTGTTCAGAATGCAGCACCAAGGACTCACCCATGGCAATCTTGGCAGTGCAGGATTGAAAAAGATCCATTTCTCAGCACTCTCAGAGAGACACCCATCACCCGAGCGAAGCTTGCACCCTTAGCAGCGCATATTTTGCAGGTTTCCGTGCCCAAAATTCCACCAGCAACATCAAGATTCCATCGAGCCATGTTTGGACGGCGCAGTGGCTTTGCTTGGGGCAGCTTGCTGCTGCTCTTGGCATTCTGCTGGCAGAGGCCAGGTCATTGGGTGACTGATGACAGTGCTTAGCTTGTGAAGCTTCAGCCTTTGGAAGGGCATCAGTGAATTTGTTATCATTGCTCAAAGGTCTATTATCCGGATTGTTTTCCCACATGTTTTATGATTCATGATGGTGCGAGTAGATCCGTTTGTTTATCTATCTATCTATCTATCTATCTACCTACCTATCTATCTATCTATCTATCTATCTAATACTTTTTACATTTGGATACCGTGTGGGTGTGTTCTTATGGGGAACGTCACCTGGTCAGCCTGGGGACCGGTGACGGGTCAGGACGCTGGGCTATGCTTGGGTATTGCTGCGCGGCACATCGGGCAGAAGCCGAAGTCCAGGCGCCTCGGAACACTGGGGAGTTCAGCATGGGGATGGCATGGCTGATGGTAGATCCACATTGAAATTACCCTCTGGTGAACTAACATGGCAATGGAAAATCCAACATAAATGGATGATTTCCCAGGGTTTGCCTAACAAAATGGTGGATATTCCATTGCCATGTTAGTTCACCAGAGGGTAGCAGTCACCAGTTGCACCAGTTCAGCTGATGGTAGGAAATTTCATCAAATGCATTGTTTTTGTCCAACAGTTTTAAACATACATCCAAAAAATCGATCCATTAACAATTACCAGTTTCACCAGTTCAGCCGATGGCAGTTGAGGGCGTCGGTGAAATTGACCATGTGTAGGTGTGGTAAGTTAAAATATTGGGTCGTCATAATTGTTTTCAACAGGTCCGCTCTATCCTGTAGTTGCCAATCATGCGTTGGGCAAGGCAAGGTGGTGCATGGTACGGGTACCGGTACATGCATCCACTGAACTTCACCGGAAAGCACTTGGGCACTGCACCAAGGCAAATGCACAGCTCTCCGCTGTCAGGTGCGGATCGGGCAGCGGTTGTGGGTTCAACTGCAGGTGGTAGGACGGGAATCCCAGCCAAGTCCGGATTGGGTCTAATTCTTGTTAGTTTTCAACAGTAGATTTGTTGCTGGTGTGGCTGTTGATGGCAAAGTGCCCCATTGTGTGGCATTCCCTGCATTCCAGGTTCTCAAAGACCGCAGTGGGCTGGGATGACTAGGCTATCCTAAGGGCATTTGGTTGTCAAGGACCCCAATTGTTTGGGGTGGGATGTTGGAACATTCAAGCCGTTTGCCTCAGGGAGAACGGCCTGCCAAGCCCAGCTTGGACTACCCACCACCTGCAGCGTAACTTGGAGCAATTAGTGACATGTGACTGTGGAGAGGACCTGGGGAAGAGATGTGCTCATATGCCCCAATGAGTCATGGTGAATGTCATCAGCCGATTCTTAGCCACCAACTAATCATCATCAACCTTGGTTGCTTACCATTTTTGTTAACCATCAGTTGACCATAATTAACCACCAACTATTACTTAAGTTACTTAGCCATTTCTTGGCCACCAACTAACCGTGATTAATCATCACCAAACCTTTTCTTTCAATCACTAAGTAACCATCAAATGAACCACTATCTCACCACCCTTACCCATCAATTGACCATCATTAGCCACCAGCTATTACTTAACGATTTCTGGGCCACCAACTAACCATGATTGATCATCACTAACCCATGGGTTTTAAGCGTCATCTCTGTGGCTACTTCTGAGGTCCATCGCTTGGCCTCGCTACCTTTCCTGGCTGGGCTTCACCATGGGAGCGCTGTCGGGCCTGCGACGAAAGCTCTTTGGTGGAGCACAGGCAGGGCTGGACAGAGGAAGCCCAAGCACCATCTGGGGACGTTCTCAAGTCATAGGGGTCCCGGTAATCATCCTGTTTATTGACCATCCATTTTTTTGGGTCCCACCAGCTCGCCCCCAGCTGAATCTTTCTGTAAAATCAGTCCCTGCTATTTTGGGGTCTTAGATTGCATGTTCATGGACGTACAAGTTCAACGTTCTTTCCATCGCAGCTTCAGCATGGGCGCGCGATCTGCACAGGCCGTGGCGTTGGATCCGGCCTTGCCACTGAGCGTGCGACTGCAACTCATCAATTCACGTAGGGATCTTCGGTCCAAGGCCCTGGGGATTTTGGAGGCGGTTGCAGTTTTTAATCCACCAAGCTGCAGGGGGAGATGAAGGTCCTGAGATGGGTTCTTTTCTTTAATTTTGGGATCCTTGGGGTGCCTGTGTCCACTTTGGGGCGCATAAATACGGCCAGCTTGTGAAGTCTGTTTGGAGAGATGCTTGGCTGGGCATGACACATTGTTCTAGCAGCGCGAGTTCAACGGTAAAACCAGCGATGCTATACCCAGTCTGCTTGAGCACACCTCCACCCACATCATCCTCCGGAACACCCCTTCTTCCTCACCACAACGCCAGCATCTCAAGTGACTTAGTCGCAACATAGCCGCCCCAACAGGCCCTGCCCCAGGCCCTAGGCCACAGGTCCCCCGGTGAGTCCTTGAGCCCTGGCCTCCCGCGGCGCAGGCCCAGCTGGCACCTCGGAGCTTCCGGCAGATGCTGCGGAACTCCGCGGACACCTTGGAGGAAGTGCCTGCCTTGCTGGTGCGCCGGGGGATCTGGGCAAGTTGAGGGTTGTAGCATCACATGAGTGGCTGTAGGTATTAGGAAGAGTTTGATGAATTAGGCGAGAAAGATATGGACCTTTACATGATCTAGACACACAGGGTATGAATATGTAATGTTAATACATAGTCGTAGAGTATTAGAATATTTAGAATGTGGTAGGATGTGCTAGGTGCGGGATTGGTGTGATTCATTAATGAATAGACCGTACTTCTAGAGATGTAGGACTTGGCGGAAGGCTAGACATGCCCCATCACCATGCCCTGTTGGGATGGGCCGGACTCTTGCTTGAACCTGCTGGGCTGATGCCCACCTGAGCATCGATAGGTCACTGTAGCAGTGCTGGCGGGCAACATGTTGGCACCCAAGCAGGCGCACCATGCTGGTGGAGGATTGTGTTGCATCAGCGTTGGTCCTCACATTTTCATGCAACTCTTTTTGTTCGAGTAAGTCTTGAGTCTCTTAGGTGGTGAGTCTCTTAGGTGGTGAGTTGAATTAGGTGAAGTCATACATGAAGATCCCTGAATGACTTATGTACACAGCTGATGTATATACTTGTTCGCCAGCTGTCAAAAGAGGACCTTGCGACTTGCAACCGTTTGATTCCCTGTCCTTTCCAAATCAGCAGCTTCGCCACTGCACCAACCTGGCGATGCCTCAGGGCCTCACGGACTACCGGCAGCTGGGCGAGGCGGAGGCGTTGCTCTTCACGGCCGGGAAGCGGCTTGGCAGCGGAGGGGTTGCTGGGGAGGTGAGGGACGGGTGGAAGCATGAGAGGTTGAGCTTCATGGGGTGACTATGGGTTACTAATCTGTAGGGTTCATTGGGGATGCTTCATTCCGTAGGGATGTTTTGGGGATGGATGGCCCAGCGGGGGAGATATAGCCAACGTATGCCAACGTGCAAGTTATAGGCTTTACAGCCACCTGCCACCTACACTCGCCCAGCTCTGAGGCTTCATTTGGGCATGCAGCCCCAGAGCAGTGGCAAGATGCGCTTGTTGGGTGGCGACTTTTTGTATGCCGAGGTGCTGGCGAAGGGCGACGTGGGCAGTATGTAACCCCCATCCCCCCTGGTTGCCATGCAGTGGACGGGCTGATGTTTGTCATGCGAATCAAATTCTCGGTTCTCGGACATCTCTTCATACAATTTGGTATGATCTCAGTGTTCGTATTGATCAGCGGGTGATCAGATTGGAATCTGCAACAGACCCAACTGGGCCAAGTCCAGCTGTGATTATCATAAGTGCAAAGTTAAGTTTGGTACATGTTCCTTTTATCCGACCCGAAAATGCAGGGATTTCTTGTGTTGAACTATCTGGCAGAACACCCTTCCTTGCAGTTCAACCGGAACACCAGTTCCAAGGATTGAAACCATCATTTCTATTCCCAGCTCATGGCATAGCTCTTTACCCCGCACCAGGCGTCACCGGACCTTCACATCCTACAGTTGTTTGACGGGAAATCTGGCAGGAATCGATGTACAGATCTGTGTGATCTGCGTGGTCTCGGAAACATACGGTTGACAAATAGTTGATTGTGGAGCTACGGTTTCACGTGAATGACGTTGTTCTATATGCGCCAACATGTCCAAGTCACCCAGTGGCCAACCATGATTTGATTGGTGCTTGGCATGACCCCCGTGGTAGTCTTAGCAGCCCACCATGTGACGCAGGGTCAGTGGATGCTGGCTGAGCTCGGCTCGCTGCCGGTGATTCGCCTTACGAGTCGAATGATTCAGGTGCAGTGGGGAGCCGTCGGGTGGGTTGGCTAGGGTGGTTAGCGAACTGGCAGAGCCAGTGTAATTAAGGTTTCGATGCAAGCTTTAAAAACCATGAAACGCTTCAAATTCGTTGGCCTTGTGAAGGAAGAATGGCTAGATGCAAGATGTTGCATGCAGGACGAGGAACCTGTTTTCAGACCGTGGATGGTCATATTCACTTGGAAGCTCCATTGTTTGATGATGGCTGATGCAAACCGGGCTTTTTCCAGTGCTTGTCATAGACTTCCCTTGGCAGACCCCAACTTAGCCCCGAAACGTGCGCGCCAGGATGTTTCTGACGGTTCGTCCAAAGGGGGCGCTGCCCCTGCAGACATGGACACAGAGCCGAGTGTTGGACAAGTAGGCAGCCGGACCCAGGGATGGCAGGAAGGGTTTGCAACAACCAGGTCCAAGGATGATGTGCGTCCCTGTGCCCGAGAATGATCATTTCAAGTGGGGAAGTGGGGATGGCTGATGCAAAGATCGAAATGCAGCTGCGGACCTGCTCAAAAGCCAGGTTTTCAAGCAGCACTCCATGCTGCCTATGTTCGAGCTGGCAGCCGCTTGGCATGGGGGGCATGCAGGGGCATGGTGAAACACATGGGGGGCATGCAGGGGCCTGTCCAAGCAGGCCTTCTCAGCCACAGATCCATGAAGGAAAGCAGTTCCCTAATGAGTGGGCGTGAGCATTGGATATCCGATGGCGATGGAGAGAGAGAGAGAGAGAGAGAGAGCATTGGATATTGTTGGCTGGTATCAACCCATATCGTTGCTTAGTCTTGCATAGCCGGAAAAGCTTGGCTGCATTAGAGTAGCTGACCAGCTTCTGACCCATACCATGGAGCGCCATTCGTTATTTTGCCTGTTGTGGTTCATTTAAGAGGCACCCAGCTGATTCAAACAGATGGCGTTTCCGAAACCATGTTGATTTGATAGCTGGTTATCATCCCCTACTATGAACCCTCAATAATAACCACTACAGAAAACCGTTATATGCGGGTGGCCTTGTACCCCCTCGTGCCTGGTCTGCCTATCACCAGCAGCCAAGGCTACTTCAGCGCCGTAGCTTCGGGTGCTGCGTGGCTGAGTGGCGCTGCCAAGCCGGTGGTCAAAGCCTTGCGAAAGACGCTGGGCTGTGCTGATGGGCGGCTGGATGGGTTTGGGCTGATGAAAATGCCACAAGAAGTCAGAGTAAAATCTGGACTTGGCAAGCACTATCAAGCACCCACATCTATAACAAAAAAAGAATTTATTCGATTCTCTCGTCGTAATCCCTTCTTCCTATTACTAAACCCCCCCCACCCTCCCCAAATACTAAGCACCCCAAGGGGTTTTTTGTATTAGGGGGGGTTTAATATTAGAGGACCCTAATATTAAATCTGGGACCCTAATAATAAAAACCATTTGAGCGTTGAATATTTGCCTTTTTAAATTCTTTATTAAAACCTATTCAAAAATTGCAAAAACCAATTGCACGAAGGGGACCCTAATATTAAATTTAGGACAAAAATAATAAAAACCATTTGAGCGTTGAATATTTGCCTTTTTAAATTCTTTATTAAAACCTATTCAAAAATTGCAAAAACCAACTGCACGAAGGGGACCCTAATATTAAATTTAGGACAAAAATAATAAAAACCATTTGAGCGTTGAATATTTGCCTTTTTAAATTCTTTATTAAAACCTATTCAAAAATTGCAAAAACCAACTGCACGAAGGGGACCCTAATATTAAATTTAGGACAAAAATAATAAAAACCATTTGAGCGTTGAATATTTGCCTTTTTAAATTCTTTATTAAAACCTATTCAAAAATTGCAAAAACCAACTGCACGAAGGGGACCCTAATATTAAATTTAGGACAAAAATAATAAAAACCATTTGAGCGTTGAATATTTGCCTTTTTAAATTCTTTATTAAAACCTATTCAAAAATTGCAAAAACCAGCTGCATGAAGGGGACCCTAATACTAAACCCCCCTAGGCCAAGGGGTTTTTAATAATAGGGGGTAAAAACGTTGCTTGGGGCATGTTGTTTCCTTTTAAGTTTTCAATTGCCACAATTGAAAACTGATCTCTTCAAATCTAATCCTTAATCCTTATCCCGGATTGCGTACAAAACGAGTGGTTTCGAGCCCGAAACCACTCCAAACGTACTTCGGAGTGGTCCTCAGATTGCTGGTTCCCCTCTGTTTGCATAGACTTTGTGAGGCCCACTCCAGAGTACAAAACGAGTGGTTTTGAGCCCGAAACCACTCCAAACGTACTTCGGAGTGGTGCTCAGATTGCTGGTTCCCCTCTGTTCGCATAGACTTCTGAGGCCCGCTCCAGAGTACAAAACGAGTGGTTTCGAGCCCGAAACCACTCCAAACGTACTTCGGAGTGGTCCTCAGATTGCTGGTTCCCCTCTGTTTGTATAGACTTTGTGAGGCCCACTCCAGAGTACAAAACGAGTGGTTTCGAGCCCGAAACCACTCCAAACGTACTTCGGAGTGGTGCTCAGATTGCTGGTTCCCCTCTGTTTGCAGGTCCAGCGGTCATACCTCATATGCACCCGGATTGCGGATTGATACGGATTGCCCACATAGCACGGATTACCCGGATTACGGATTAGTTTTGTACATTTCCAATTTCGAAGCAGCCAGGAAAATACAATTGACCAAAACAAAAAAAAATCCAGAAGTGGACCCCCAAGGGGGTTTTTTATAATTGGGGGGGGTTTAGTAATAGGAAGAAGGGATTATTTGGTTTTTGATGTTTTTGGGTGTTCGATCCCGGCTTTGTAACTTGTTTTTCTCCGATCATGGCTCTGAGCCCGTTAAACAAGCAGAGTCTCCGTGGCAACCATGCCATCACGTTGCAAACTTCGATCCATGCCGAGGTATGGGACAAATCTGGGCACCGCCCTGCAATTGGCTCAGTTCCGAGATGATGCTGCTTCCCAGGAGCGCACGAAGTGCATGACATGTCATTGGGGTATGGCTTAACACACCAACATACTTTCTAAGGAGGCCAAACGGACATGTGAAGATCCCGGACATGTGGCTCAGTTGTTCATCAATCCATATCAATCCCACCTGGAGAAACAGGTGTGTTGACATCCTTTTTGTAGATCGCAGCATGTTGGCAGCATCCAGGTGGCCACTTGCCATGCTTTGAAAGGACGCTGCCTTATGGCTGGCCAGATCCGCGCAAGAAGCGCTCAGAAGCAGCGTCGTGGCACAGTTTCAAGGCACCGATGGCTGGATATGGTCGGGATGGGATGGGCGCTGTAGCTGGGGAATCTGCCCGTAGCCCCTCCTGCAAGTTGGGTAACTTCGACGGCCATGGGTCAATGTGAATTGACCAACTAATGGGGGATAATCACCCACAATAGTAATCAAATAGTAGGGAAAACAATCGTTAATAACTGAGGAACCAGGGGTACAGGGTTTTGACATATAGCGATATGAATCAAGCGAGTAACTCCTGGCTCTTAATTATCAACGAGAAGCTCTTGCTGTTGGTTGATATGCTTTCCGGGAAGGGAGCTCTCGAACTGCAACAAGAGGGGTCTTGAGAGCCTTGCCTGCATGGCAAGCATGAAGAGGCCGACTTGGGTGGGCATGCTTGCCAACCAAAACATGTTCTCTAGAACACCCTTCAGTTGTTGGGAGGCGTAGGTTTTTGATGGATCAACAACTATGATGATACTAACTCAGTTTGCCCTTCCCATCCAGACGTTCCTATGCAACATCCAGCCATGGGCTCAGTGCCAGGTTCGCCCGCCTTGAAGGGTATGAAGCGCTTGGCTCACCGCGTTGAGCGCTCATGTGCACAGAACCTGAAGGACCCAAGGGTGGCTGCTGACCTATCATCATGGAGGGGTAGGTGAGGATCTTTGGGAATGGGAGATCCATACTGCTCCCAACCATCAAGGGATGATGATGACCTTTGAGAAGTGGAACCCCCTGGGATATTCATAACATTCCATAACCACCAAGGGTTAGGCATGATGATCTGAGTGGCTCAATTCATGGAGAAGGAAAGAAGGTCCAGTGAAAGGCCAAGAAAGCGGAGCAGTGGGTGAGCGTCGCATGTGGTTGGCATATGCAGGGTTTTGATGGTGATCTCCAGCCATTTGGCTACATAACAGTGCTTCCCTTGCTTGAATTGGCGTCCGTTTGGCCCGTCTGTTGGTATTGACTTACATGATAACGAGGTATGACACGGCTATCTATGATGCACAGCTTTAGCATGTTGATGCATGTTGCATTATGATTATTTTCACAATTTTTGGGGCCACGCGTGGCTATACGACTTTTCCATGTAACCCACCTAATTCTCCGCCACCTGGTGGTACACCACAGCCCCACGGTTTTTTCCATGGCGCTGACGCTGCGGAGGAACTGTTGCGGAAATCGGAGAACTCCTCAATCAAAGGCTTGACGTTTTCGGATGTCGACGCCATGGAACAGATGCGCCTTGCATCGCATTTGTCCAGTCGGGTTTCAATGGAGATCAGCTTAGCCCAACGTGGAAGCAGCTGCATCATGCCGCATCTGTGGTTCATTGCTGCATGTTGGCCCGCAAGGGCCGCAAGGGTTGTAATGAAAGATCTGGCTGGTGGTTTTAAACACGTTTTTCCCTTGTAACGGTTCACCAACGGCCAATGGTTGGTTCACTAATATTCTTCATAGGGGTTGAAACCACCAACCAGAGATGCATGTATAGCAATGTATGGGGACATGTCATTATGAATCCAGCAGCTCCAACTTGCGCCCCACCTTGCCCCACCAGGTTGGAAGACCTCTACTTGCGCCCCGACGAATCCAGGGAGGGCCGACGTTTCGATCTTCAGGGCATGGGCTTCCGACGAGATCAGGTCGGGAGCTGGTGCAGGAGATTGATGGTTGAGACAAGGGGATAACTAGTATTCACTGACCATGTAATCATGATTGGATAGTGGTTAATAGTGGCTAATCAACAACGCTTAATCATGGTTAATCATGGAAATCGTGGTTAGCAATGGCTAGACTCTTGAGAGGGCCATGGAGAAGAAGAATGGGCAAGAATGGCCAGTGGTAATCAGCAACCAAGGTGAATGATAAGATGGTTAGTTAGGCTTTAAACATCTTTAAACAGCCATGGCCATGGCTGATGGATATGATTAACCGATACCAGGGAATAAGCATAGCATAAGCAACTGTTAAGCATTTTAAACTATCATTTATCACCAGGAACCAGGGTAAGGAATGGCGAATAATGGTTAATGATGGCTAATAATGGTTAGCAATGGTTAAGAACGGATACTGATGGATGAAATCAACTGAAATCATGCTTAACCATGCGGAAGAATGAGAAGTGCGACAATTGATATCATTAGCAGAATGGTTAAGAATAGTGAATACGACATAATATGACCATGGTTTGTATATATTACCTTGGCAATGAACATTGATGGGTGATGCTGGCGCATGACGATTTGGCAATGATTGCTGATCATGTTTGAGAATGGGTAGTGATGGATGAACTGTTTGACTTACAACCAGTCAACGAAATTGTGCCCCATCATACTTTTTTCACATACTACAGTATCTATCAAGCTCCATTAGCTAACCATCCTGATCAATCGCACCATTAGTGACCAATCAGAATGTTTACATCATGAGATAACCTCACTGTGATATAGCCTGAGTTGATCTTAATCATTCATCATGAAGTTTCCGAGTGCATTAGCTTGATCAACAGCTTCCTGAGCATCAGCAGTCAACCACCATGAATGATCAATCATCCATCAATCAATCAATCACTCACTCAATCAATCCATCAACCAATCAATCACTCAATCACTCAATCCATCAATCATCAATCCATCAATCCATCAATCAACCCACCCTTATCTCCCCTACCAGTACTAGGTAGTTAGCTCATCCCCCACAGTTACCCACTGTAACTACCCACCACGGCGGTACCCCTGGGGCTCCCCGCCAGGTCAGCGACACCGGGCTGCAGACGTTGATCGCTCGGGGCCTGGCCGATGACGCGCTGCCGGAGCCCAAGGAGCCAGCGCCCACGTGGCCGGAGGAGGGGCCCAAGGCGCTGATGGCAGCCGGGGGAAGCTGGGGATTGGCTTGGGAAAAACTCCTGGGATCATGGAATCCAGATTCATAAACGATGAGTCCATGGTATGTCAGGTTTTTGTTCAAATGTGTTTTCCTTTTTGGTCTCAGAATCCTGCGATGTACGCGGTGTGCCTATATCAATGTTCCAGAATTCTTGGGGGAATCATAGACCTGGATTCATGGGTTTGTCAGGAAAATTGTTGATTTCAAGTGTTTGCCAGATCATCATCATCATTGATCATCATCATCATCATCATCATCATCATCATCATCATCATCATCATCCTCATCATCATCATCATCATCACTTGCTTTTGCTACCATCTCATTGGTGGGTTTCGGTTCCTTATCTCCTCCATCACAGGCATCACCATGAGTTTTCATCCCTTCACCTTCGGCTTTGGCAGGTTGCCTTGCAGTCGGCTTCGAAATGTGTTGGCAAGGCCTTGGAGCTGGGAATGAGGAACCAGCGAGGAACCAGGGGAAACCTTGAACTTGCCCCAGGGGGATTCGTACGCCAAAGGCCGAACCGCAAATCAACGAATAACTAGTGTTGTGCCAGATGTCCAACCATTATGAAGCTGGAAGCAAATTGGAAATGCCAATGTCAAATACCTTGGCTACAGACGTGTCCAACACCTGGTGTCCGAAGGGCCCCGAGGGCGCCATGCACCCCCACCGCCCATGTTGAGCACAGGAACTGATGGCCGTGAACGGCAACTTAGATGGCAAGCGACTGTCGAAACCTGCTTCTAGTGACCTTGTGCCTCGGCAATGAGGGCAGCGCAGCAATGTGCAGTGGGACCACTGAGCAAGTGAGAGCTCATGTCACTGTATGGTTTTGAGCATGTAAGTTAGATTAGTTCACTAAGTTAACCGCTAGAGTTCAATGGGGTTTATTTAGCTCAGCTACCAGCTATAGTTATCTACCGTTGTTTAAATGCTATTGAGGTGTTCATATTTTTTTGCGGCGGTCGTGTTGTGATGTTGTTGATATTGCAGCGCTTGCTGCCGCGTGTCCCTCCGGTGGATCCTCACCAGCCCTGCAGCCTTCAGGTGAGAGAAGAGGTTGTGAGACTCTTCAAGTCAGGTGAGGGGTGGAACATCTGGAACTGGGATGCGTGGAGCTTCCCGGAGATTCCAGCGCTACCCGTGGCGGTTTCCCATAAGCTGGGTGTGAGTATCCGCAAACTGGCTTGTTTCGCTTAATCAATGACAATCTTTCGGGTGTTCCTGATCAGGCGGTATCACGGTTTCCTTGGCATTCCATGGCCCAGTATTGATGACACTGGCTAAACAATCATGGGCCATTACGCCATGAAAACTCTAAAACATTAAACGGCCATCAAGCAACCATCAAACGGCCGATATCAACCACCATTGGCTCAGATGATGAACAATGGTCAATCTTATAACCATTTCTAAATGGTTATTATAACCATTATTGTTAAAACAACCACTGGCTCAGTGGAAAGACCCCATGGTCCATGGCTACCAACGTCTGTTTAACGGTCACTTTAGGTGCTCTCCCCATGGCAGGTGGCAAGCGCTTGCGCCCGGTGCTCACTTTGCTGACGGCCCGTGCTACGGGCGCTACGGAGGCGGCATGGATGGTTGGGTCAGGTGGGACGGTTACCACATCACTGGCATACTGGGATAGTTAACACTAACTGAACATGGTTTAGAGGGGTTGTCCTCCACTCAACCTCGGTCAAGTACAGGGGTTGCGTTTGCAACTACTTTTGATTAGTAAAGTGATAAAGTTTTCGTTAGTTGGTTTTTGTAGAGTTGGTTAAGGGGCGCAATTTCTTGAACTTTGTCTTTAGATTCTATGCTACCGTAATTACTTTCTTGAATGTAACCATCTCACAATTGCATGTCGTGCATGATCATACATGACAGATTGCACCAAGAAAGGGGTGAATACCTGCTCCACACAACCTGCACATGGGAAAACATTTTACTACACCACGGCAAAGTGTATCTTGGCTGTACTGGTCCCAACATTTTCAACTCTGGTTGTTGGTCATTCCGGCTATTCACTATTGGTTGGTACTGTAGATGTTGGTAGGATGGTCTAACCAGGTTGGTCGCTGATTGTTGATCATCTATGGCACCACCCACTGCCCTGAGGCCGCCATGGCGGACGTGGTTTCTCTGGCTGCTGCCGTGGAGGTGTTGCACTCGGCTTCCTTGGTGCATGTGCCTTGGTGAGCAACGCGAGGTGTTCGATGGTGATGACTGATGAACGTGACCAGTCCCCATACTGGAGAATGGTAGGTTGATGATTGATACTGTAGTCGGGGTACTGCGGTTGATACTGTAGTGGGATGATGATTGATGAGGATGATGATGAGTGTTACCAGATTTTTCGCCACCTTCCATTCTGCATGTGCCAGCAGGCCTCTCAGGGAAATTTCGGAAACAATTGAATGAACACCTCTACGCTCAAATGTGCAAGGATCAAAACACGCGTAATGGAGTTGTTGATTGCAGTCGCCGAAGTTATGTAAAAAGTAAGATTTACTGTGTGTAGCGATGGGGGCCCTCGGAAGCGATACCCCTTTCTAAGATGAAGAGTTATGGACATGTATTCTACACATACGCTCATTTATAGAATTGTTTTGAAAAGCAATGGCAATCATTTTGTCTAGAATTTAGGTGTGTTAATACAGCCTCGCTGGCAAGCTGGGCATTGGCAGTGGACCTGCGTAGAAAGCCCCAGAAGACTGAGAGGCTAGATCAAGACTTCAAGTCATTCAAGTCGGAAGAGAAAGCGGCTGAAAGATCACTTGCTGTCAGATCCCCGTGCATTGCCTGCCCAGAAGATTTGACCACGCAGGCCAGTCCAACCTAATCAAGGCAGTTGTCAACCACACACCCCGAGCTTGACTTGGCAACAGCAGAGCAATCAGAATCCACAGCAAAAAGAGCACAGGAACACTTTTGGCAGGAATTAGGCAATTTGACCCGCGCGGAGCGATGCCCCTAGCGATGCCGATCGATACCCAGAGCGATGCCCAAATGTGCTCAGAAGGCCCGATCCCCCGCGACCCAGCATTTTGTTCACGGCTTCTTGTAGCATTCTGAAAGAAAATGCAAAGCCTGCAGCAGCTCTATCATTCATCCGGGCCCATGCCGCGTGCAAGAGGACCGACCAGTCTCAAAGCTAGCCCACTGTCCTGCAAGGAGTCTGTTTGATTTTGCTTCGAGTTTTTCTTTGCTCGCAACTTGCGAGAGCAAGTAATGTGTTGCCGCTACGGTATCAGAACGAACCCAGCCACACGCCCACTGCGTAGCAAGAGCGTTGGCTGATACAGTTGCTATGGCTTTTTGTTTGCCATTGTCAATTCCATTCGGGGACGCTACAGAAACCTCAGTTTTCTGTTTATTTTGCTCGACTAAGAAATTATGTTAGTTCACACGAGTACATGCATGCATCGCGGGGCGGGAGGTGGCGTCCGCAACAGGTTTATTAGTAAAGTTACACAACCCGGTCCAAGCTGATGGCGGCCGAACTTGATTTTGTCCATTTTTTACGTTTCCCTGTGTGTAGCGATGGGGACCCTCGGAAGCGATGCCATGACCATGAAACTAACAATGAGTTTTGAACGTCGCACAAATGACGTACATCTAGTCATGATATGGTCACATGATTCTGACTTATATTACTCTATAAGACGTTGATAGTGTTTATACATGATAACGTCTATCACTACTTTTCCCATTGGTAGTACTTTCACTATTAGTATTGCTGTCAATCAGTTAATCCTATTTTATTACTATTAGTATTTACTAACTGATAAAATGTTATCAATACTATTAGTATTAACAATACTAATTTCATTGGATTGCTAATGCTATCTTACTATCAGTTAAAAGGATCTTGCCACCCCTTGGACGCTCCCAGGACGACATCTTGGACGAGGCCGACACCCGTCGCGGCGAAGAAGCCGCCCACGTGCGGCTGGGCGAGCGGGCGGCTGCGCTGGTGGGCGACTTCTTGCGGCATGGCTGCAAGGGATGGGTGGATTTGGGTGCATGGTTGGCTGGTTGGGGTTGATTAAGATTGCTTGGTTAAAGGATGGAAAAATGTTTGTCAATGATGGTTAATTAATGATTGTTGATGATCATTCAGAAGTAGTTAGTCAACTATTGAAACTACAACTGCTTGGTTCCTTGGTTGGTTGGATATCATTCCAGTGCCGGTGGTGCCAGCATCAGATGGTGGTAACTGCAAGTGGGCACAGTGACACTGTGAGAAGCGAAGAGTTGCTGTGATAGGACAGATATTGGCCTGTTCCACAAACACGGACGACTGGCCAGAAGGATCCAGAAGCAGCAATGTGAAGAAGTTGCCACTGACAGCATCCTGGTGATCGTGCAGCCAAGGAGCCATTTTTTGCCCGAAATAGCTGGAGACAGCATTCAAGCCCACCCTTGAGCAGCACTAATCGCTCATATCCTTTCCATTGCAGGATAGGAGAAGAATATTGGGTTCTGCTATTTCAGCAGTTGGGCTGTGGGTTGCACCTATCAGACAAGTTCCACTTTGAGTTGGATGGAACGTTCGAATTTGGCAGACCAGCAGCGATACACAGACCGAGTTTCACCCTTTTCCGATGCCATGGAAAAACGTGATGAGCTGACCGTGGACCAGCGGATCCTTGTAGAAGTCACCACTTTCACGTGCTTTTAAACTATATTTTTTGCATTGACAGTATTCACAGTCTGCTACGGGGATGGGCCCAGCCACAAGCTCAGGATCGCGGCCAAGTTCAAGGACATCAGGAACCGGGCGGCTCCCAGTGACGATGACGCAGTGAGGTGGGAAGATGCGTCGAGGATTCTGCGGCTGGCGAAGGGTATCCAGGAGCTGCTGGCCTTTCCTGAAGCGGAAGGATGTTGCCCAGAGCTGCAGGACCTTGGCAGAACTTGGGTTTCCCTGGGTGAAGTCAAGTGGATCTAGTGATGCTCATGCCACTACTGTAGTTAGTTCGTTTGAGGAGCCTAAGCCTGATATACGATATACTATACACCATTTGCATGCCAAAATTGAGACTCGGGACAGAACTTAGCCTACATTGGAGTCCATGGGAAAGCCCGGCGAATGTTGGCCGGTCGTCGCCAGGACCAAAACAACGTCGACAGTCTATTTGAACAAGTTCGTCAATGCGCGAGAGACATGGAACAACTGCATCCTTCTCCAGATGCCCACAGGAGGTGGACATTTGCTTGTGCACAAATCATTTGTGCAACTCGGAGAATGGAGGTGCTGCTGCAGCCATTGCTCGACATGGAAGTTGTGCCTCCAGAATCTGAAGTGTTCACGCACCCCACACGCCAATCCCATCCACAGGCGATGCTGGCAGGCAGTGCCACGAGAGTGACATGGAGTGACCCAGAGGAGACGTGGACGCAAGCTGAGGCAGAAGCAGCAGTCATTCCTGAGCAGACCTCGGGAGGAGACATTGTGACCAGAATGCAGTACTTCGAACACAAGCTGCTTGAACTGCAGAACGAACACAGGGACCAAGATCACCCTGACATTGCTTCGACCCTGCGCGAACTGGGCATTGTGAGGCGCCAGGCTGGAGAGCTGGACCAAGCGAAACAGCTGCTGGAGGAGTCCTTGCAAATGTGTCGCTCCCTGTATGGGGATGAGGATCACCTTGACATTGCTGCCACACTGCATGAAGTAGGCCATGTGAGTTGGATTGCTGGAGACAGGGAGCAAGCAAAGAAGCAGCTGGAGGAATCCTTGCGTATGAAATGCTCCCTGCATGGGGGTCGGGATCACCATGACGTTGCTGTGACTCTTCAACATCTAGGTGGCATGAACCGCGACGCTGGAGACCACGAGCAAGCAAGATCGCAGCTGGAGGAGTCCTTGAGAATATATCGCTCCGTGCATGGGAGAAGAGACAACCATAACATGGCCGAGGCTTTGCAAGACCTGGGAACTCTGAGCCGGCTGGCTGGAGACCTGGAGCAAGCGAAGCAGCACTTGGAGGAGTCCCTGCGAATGTATCGCTCCTTGCACGGAGATAGGGATCACAGTGAGATTGCTGTGACTCTGCATGAACTGGGCGTTGTGAGCTGGGAGGCTGGAGACCTGGAGCAAGCGAAGCAGCACTTGGAGGAGTCCCTGCGAATGTATCGCTCCTTGCACGGAGATAGGGATCACAGTGAGATTGCTGTGACTCTGCATGAACTGGGCGTTGTGAGCTGGGAGGCTGGAGACCTGGAGCAAGCGAAGCAGCTCCTGGAGGAGTCCTTGCGCATGCATCGTTTCTTGCACGGAGATAGGGATCATCGTGAGATTGCTGTGACTCTGCATGAACTGGGCATTGTGAGCGGGCAGGCTGGAGACCTGGAACAAGCGAAGCAGCACTTGGAGGAGTCCCTGCGAATGAAACGCTCCTTGCATGGAGATGGGGATGACCATAGCATTGCTGTGACTCTACATGTACTGGGCGTTGTGAGCCGGGAGGCTGGAGACCTGGAGCAAGCGAAGCAGCACTTGGAGGAGTCCCTGCGAATGAAACGCTCCTTGCATGCAGATAGGGATCACCGTGAGATTGCTGTCACTCTGCATGAGCTAGGCGTTGTGAGCCGGCAGGCTGGAGACCTGGAACAGGCGAAGCAGCACTTGGAGGAGTCCCTGCGAATGAAACGCTCCTTGCACGGAGATGGGGATCACCCTAACAGTGCTGTGACTCTGCATGAGCTAGGCGTTGTGAGCCGGCAGGCTGGAGACCTGGAGCAAGCGAAGCAGCACTTGGAGGAGTCCCTGCGAATGAACCGCTCCTTGCACGGAGATAGGGATCATCGTGAGATTGCTGTGACTCTGCATGCACTGGGCGTTGTGAGCCGGCAGGCTGGAGACCTGGAGCAAGCGAAGCAGCACTTGGAGGAGTCCCTGCGAATGTATCGCTCCTTGCACGGAGATAGGGATCACAGTGAGATTGCTGTGACTCTGCATGAACTGGGCCTTGTGAGCTGGGAGGCTGGAGACCTGGAGCAAGCGAAGCAGCACTTGGAGGAGTCCCTGCGAATGAAACACTCCTTCCACGGAGATAGGGATCATGGTGAGATTGCTGTGACTCTGCATGCACTGGGCGTTGTGAGCCGGAAGGCTGGAGGCCTGACCACAGTTTGCATGCTTTTGACGGTGAGCTGTCCAGCAGTTCTGTTCTGTTTCGGTGCAGGTGTTTCCTACATATTGCCATCGTCGGCGATGTGACCTGTCCCCACCAACCAGAGCAAATATATGCCCGGGACTTGAAGCTGTCGCTGACCCAGCCCCACGTCGATAGCCTGAACCAGTTCTAATTCGGGGGTGACCACTGACAAGATTTGGCACGCCCTGGTGTTGGACCCCAGAAAAGACATGACAAGAAGGCCTATAAGCTCTGAACATGAATCGCTGAGCGATGTTAGCGGGCCTGCTAGGGATGGTCCAGATGCAGCTGCAGCTCAAAAGAAAGGGCAAGACTTGACTGAAGCAAGGCCCAACATGGCTCCACCACCAACCATTCGTCAACTGTGAATATTTAGACTTGGGATTACTTTCTTGAAGGGGCCGACTTTTTCTGGGTCAACGGGCTGAACTGCACCCACCCAAGTCTCTGGTTGTGCTTTCCGCAGTGTTGCCGCAAGGTTTGCCACAGCCTCGGTGCTTGTGGCGGAGATTGGGAGTTTGCCCACCGTGCTGCTGATCTCCAAGGACGGGGATCACCCATGGGTGGGGTTAGTTTACCCACAAATTGCCCACAAAGGCAGTAGACGAACCTCTCAGCCAAACAGTACCGATGACAAATCGTAGTCATGATCAATCGAGTTCAGGTAGCACTTTTAAGGCGATAGCAAAAAGTATCACAAATATTTGTGTACCGGTATTGATCTTCACCTTTATGTTAAGCAAATATTTGTTTCACAAAGGTATAAGCATCTTGTACCTTTTTGCGGAGCAACCCCCCCTTGCGGATTCCCAGCAGCATCGCCCAGCGTCTAAGCCTCTGCTG
Organism: Symbiodinium kawagutii; assembly: GCA_009767595.1. NCBI lineage: Eukaryota > Dinophyceae > Suessiales > Symbiodiniaceae > Symbiodinium > Symbiodinium kawagutii. Next base: position 907,560 of record VSDK01007166.1, on the reverse strand, counting down.
TCCTCAGCACTGGCGCTGTCAGGTGGTGGCCGACTTCGGGCGCGGCGAATTGGCGCAGAGCGCGGTGCGCTTTGAGGCTGTGGACTACTCGCTGGAGGAGACGCTGTGTGGGGAGGGCTGGTGATGGCAGGTTGGTTGGGGTGGCTGCTGGTTATGGCAGATATGACATGATGCAAGCATGTAGGGAACCCTAGTTACCTTGTAATTACTCAGTATATTTAGCTTAGCTATGATTGGATTATAGGAACTTAGCATCCAACTTGAGTACAGCTGGGGAGGTCACCAAGACGATGAGATCTTGATGCTGTCGACGCGAATTCACCTATTGCAAGTTGTAAGCATTGATGTGGTCACAGTCTCAAACTGTCAAAGCTGTCAAGGCATTCAGAAGGCTCCTGACCCCTTGTTGCTCAGCCACTGTCACATAGCATCAGCAGATACAGAGTTGGGCCAAGGCAACAAGATGGCTGATCGCGTCCTATCAATTAAGACCTGGCCGTTCCTTTCTTGGACATTCGCCGGAGAAGAAGTGTGTTGACAACATTTCCGTTGATATCGGTTGCTTGTCGTCACAACCTGGTTTTCACGATAGTTTATATATCTCCCGGATACTTTATCGTACACCTGGTGTATTTTGCTTTTTATTGATGAATAGTCATCAAATTCAAAGTATGGCAGGTCGCCGATGTTTTTAGGTTGGTATTAAATTAGTTGCTTATAGTTGTACCTCCCAGTATTGGCCTAGCCGCTCCCCCGCAAAGACATAGGTAAACACAGTTGCCATTCTCCCATAGCCCTTGGCAACCACTGGTTCACAAAAAAAAGCGGCAGGAAACCCACAGAAATCACAAAAAACATGAGCCATCTTCCTGGTTCACCAACTCCCATGGCCCTTGGCACTGCCAGGACTACTTGGCCAAAAGTTTCTACAAGACCGCCTCGCTGCTGGCGGCAGCCTGCCACGCTGCCGCGCTGCTCAGCCGGCCCCAGAGCTCGCCAGACGCGGAGGAATGCAGGGGCCCCCGGCCATGGTGGGAGCGGTGGGGCCATGGCGGTGGTCTCCGAGGTGATCTGCTGGCGAAATCGAAGGTCTGATGGATTCAACCGGCAATGGGAAGATGGTAAAGGTGGAAGAGTAGAAGCTGTTTGATTGTTGGTAAGGGGAGGTTCTATTGCCTGGTTTACTGGCGATTGTTATTTCTAATGGTTGGATGTATAGGAACTTCATTATAGCTAGAACTAATGACAACAACCTGTGAGGAAGTGGAGCTCAACAAAGAAATCGTGGCTCCGCCATTGGTTGTCCGCAGTGTGCAGCACAATATGATTTCTTGTTTCTTTTGCTAAGTCACAGCCTTTCTGATTAACATGTTGCATTAGTTGCATTGTTGATGTTGAGTGGGTGCGGTGCTCCATGCACGGCATTGTTTGCCTGACAGATTTTGAAACAAATGGCTGATGAAGCCCTCAAATCTGACCAGCGAATCAGTTGGGCCCATCCGACACACCAACGACGGTTGTGATACCCAGGTCAGAATTGCTACCGCTTCGGTGCCTACATTGGCCTGGCTTTCCAGGCAGGGCGCATCCAGGGATGCTTTGTTTGGAGTCATGTGTTGAAGCTGGCTGAAGCACTTGGGCATGGTTGAGATTTTGAAATGCCTTAGGCTTGCAGGCCCTGAAGACTTCGAAGCATTGATTTTGACCCCCTTGCAAGCGGTCACTGCGCAAGGTGGTGGATGATATCCTAGACTTTACGGCCACGGAAGAGGACCACAGGGCATTGTGCTGTGTCATAGTCGGGCTGTTCCAATCTTTCTGGGCTGTTTTTCTGGGCTGTTTTTGTTGCACGATGTTTCCAACAAAGCCTCCACAAGTTATAAAACTTGGTCACCTTCAGCTCGGCCCGTTTGGTGCAGAAGAATCATTTCATATACTTGTTTTAGCCATGCCATGGTGCACAGTTCAAGATAGTCTAAGTGGTTCCTGCTGGACCCATGGCGTGCTGTGTTGCCTCGCGCTGGTCGGATGACCTTGGCTCCAGGAGTTGGGGAAGCCGGCCTTGGCCGACCTCAAGGCCACCGGGATCCTGTTAGAAGATTCCCTGCGACACGTTGTAGGCCCCCAGGCAGTTGTAGGATGAACGCAAGCATCACATGGCCACGAATTTCATTTACGCTGCTCGTTTGATTTTTTTGGACACCAGAATGATGCAATTTTCAGGTGCGTTGGTGTTGCTTTTGGAGTCATGTGCACGGCAGCCAATGGTGCCGCCTCATGAGCCACGGTTACATGACGGGTAGCAACCCCCATCAATCCTGCTTTTTCATTGGTATGACTAGCTGACTAGCTTCCATCAACCTGTGATAAGTTGCGGGCAAAGATCGTCAATTTGCCAGTGAAGCGGAGGCTTTCACGGAGGGTAAGCTGACTTGCCACACCTTGTGATATTTGCTGTCATCATGTCCAACCTCTCAGGCGGTAGCCGCTCCAGTTGCCAGGGCTCCCCTTGCTGTTGCACCGCCCATGCACGCCCTATCCCACCAGACCACCCATGGCAGGAGGGCAACCTGGGCGCTCCCGTGCTCTTCGCAGCGCAAGATGGCGCGCTTCCCGAGAAGCATCGGCAGGAGCTGTTGCAGGTGGGGAAGATGGGCGCGGGGATGGAAGGCGTTCCCCAAGGAAGGGTGCGGGGGTTAAGGAGGTAAGGATGGTAAGCATGGTGAAGCTTACTCGCATCAATCATTCTGGATGATCATTAGCCAAGATATATGTCATGATGAATGAGGATGATGATGGTCTACAGGGGTTTTCCATTGCTTGTCGCCACATGAGCCACATGAGATTTGAAACCAAGATAAGTTATGAATCATCAGTGCCACCATCATTATGCATCAGCAACCATCATAATCAGCTTTTCTTGGCCACCAGTCCACATATTTTTTTGGGTTTCAGAACTATGTGATAGCTGTTGCTATGAGCGCAAGGGAAAAGGCCCTTTGCACAAATCATCTCAATGTCATAGCTCAAAACGGTGGGTCGTGCACGTGTTGCACGTCATGGGTCGTGCCAGTCCAGCACAGCAAGGTGTGACAAGATGAGTGTTCTCAATATCCGATATAGCAATACTTAGTCCCAAGTGAGATGCAGCCAACCAGCATCGGTCATTGATCATTGCTGTGAGGCGATTGACCGTCGCTTGTCCCGTGACGGGGACTTGGATTTGGTGAAGCGATTGGTCTCCGAGGGCAAGGGCGTTGAGAAGTCCAAGGTGCCGGCACCTGGTGGTTGCGCCTTGTAGCAGCTTATCGGCACCTACGGTGGTGATACCTATTGATAATTTATCAAATCCATTAAACATGTATGACTCCCAGTATGACTACCAAACAAAACGGCAAATGAAGCAACTTATCACCATTGAGTCATTGTTGCGTCTTGAGTTATATCCACCTGTTCTTGGATGACCGTTAAGTCACCAAGGTTAGTTTTAACTCAGCTACCCTGATAGCCACCACTTCAGTCAGCCACCGATCAGTGTTATCTCAGGCCTATCATTGGTCGTTGGCTGCTAGGCTCCAGCCATGCCTATGCTCCAGCCATGTGGATGCCAGGCCCTAGCTCGGCGCTTCGTCGATTTGGCGTCTTTGGAGTTGGATAAGTGCCTCGGGCTGCGATGGCAGAGGGGACATCATGGGTGTCAGCAGTGGAAGGTGGTAGGTGGGATTGACTTGCGCAGATGGTTTGCGTCCTTGGGCGTTTTTTTCTCCCCGAAAAAGTGAGTTACTACCTGGCAGTACTACCTGGTAATACCTGGTAGGTAGTCACTCAGTTTGGTCTTCAAAACTCGTCAATAACTCATGATTTTGCGGGGTGGCACTTGGGTGACCTGAAGTCCTTGGCCATTTGAGGTTAGAGCCCGGAGAGGCCCGCGCTGGCATGCGGCTCTTCGCGGAGTATGTCATTGTGAGAACTTACTGAGCCGCACTCCAGCGGTGGCAGCTGAGCTGAAATTGCTTGGAGAGGTGCCGAGGCTGCCGGAAGATGCAAAGCATCCATGTGTCTCCTAGAATTCTTGGGCCTTATGGCTTAATATAATATGACTTAAGGCTTATCTAATTAAGCGTGGAATAAGTGGAATCACTTTGCAGATGGGTATTTGATGGTATTTCCGTTTGTTGGTTGCAATTTTCCAAAGCGGACCAACTTTGGGGCGCACGTTCATGCACACGGATGGGTGCACACATTTGAGCATGTGCATGTATGGGTATGCGGCTGGTGCTCCGGGAAGATTCCTGGTTAGGTGGACCCATCCTTCATAGGATCGCATCTTCATTGCTTTCTTTAAATTATCGCTCTCAAAGCTCTGGCTGTAATGAATGGCCCCCACCTTCATGTCACACACACACACACATGCAGCTCACTGGCACGCACACGCACTTGATTTTATACAAAATTGTACATCTTGAGCGCAGCAAAAACACTTCTGAGCAAGCACCCTCGGACCCTCGATACCATGGCCACGGCGGTGGCAATTTGAATCGATTTGAAAAAAGGCTGCACCAAGCTGGGCGGTTCGCCGGCAGTGCAAGAAAGTGGTGAAGAACCAGCTTAAATCCATCCATACCGACACAGGAATCACTGGGTCAATGATTTGTTCCAATGCCTTCACTTTTTTACAATATTTATACTGTTTATATAAATGCATGTATGCATATTTTTATGTTCAATCAGAATGTGCATTGTTCACACAACGAACGTTGGTTGCGCATCGATTGGTAGATCTCAAAATTCTTGGGTGGTCAATGTATCTACTGTCAGTATTAGCTGGCTGTGCCAATATTGAGCCTTTCATTTGCCACCATAGTATGCGCATATATTAGCAGAGAACCCACATATCACCAGCATTCGGCCTTGGTTTCATTTGTAGTCACAGTGGTTATGCTTATCACAGGTCCCACTGCCAACCAGCAGTGCGCACCACCGGCCCGGGCCCCCGGTTCTCCACTGGGGGTCCCGATGATGTCGCGCACACACGCGACGTAGGGATCGGTTTCGCAACGCATTTCTTCGGTTGAACTGTGCATCCCAGACACGCTGTGGGTGACAGACAGGTCTCTGGGATCCGATGGCCATAGTAATAAATGAAATGGTTACTGTGCTTGAATCATTATCTGGTGAAAAAACAGATAGCTTTATGTCAGAGCTTTTTGGTGGCGGAAGGCTTTTGACAGACGTTGCATCTGTTGGCTTGACGTGTTCCGCAACCCACGCCCCCTGGTACTAGAGTTTTTCGGCCAGCAGATTCAGCAGACCATTCCTCGCGTTTTGTTAGCCGGCGCCAAGAACAATCTTGGCAGCCGGCGTTCCGATTTTTTCCAAGGGAACTCAGAGAACAGGCCGGTGAAACCAAGATAAACAAGTCTAAGTGAGGATGTAAATAGAAATCAAAAGTCCACTCACCTAAAGATCAAAACTGGCATAGGTTGCCAGAGTAACATTTTCGTTTTGTTGAGAGGATGACTGCTCTACCCGATCAATTTCCCTTGAGTAATTTGGAGGTCGGACTTTGCAAATCTGCTTTCCACAAAATCATTCCAATTCCTCCGATTGATTAATCCAGGAGTTGTGAATCCGCTGTTGGGATTACTCCATTTAAATTGAACGCCAATCAGTTTGGATATATTTTGGATAAGTTTGGTATGGAGTAATCCCAACAGCCTGGATCAGCTTGCTTAGATAAGTTCAATTCTCACCAACCTTTCCCCAACCTTTCAGATGAATCTTTTGGTTTCCCCGGCTCGATGGGCCCTCCCACTTTTCGGCGCGGCTATGGACGCCATGCCTCGGAGAACAAAACAGCTGCGATGGAAGTTTGCTGCGCTGGTTGGTCGGGATGCTCATGTGGAACGGCAGTCATGCTGCACACATCTTGTTGGTATACCGTATACCACTATTGGCACCTTCCATGTGCAACAACAAGCAATGGTTCTTTTCGGCCTTGATCACATGCAGCAGTTGGGTTTGGGAGACTGAGACCCTTTCTACAGCATGCTTTTGGCACTTTTGAATGCAATAACACGAGTTTGAAACTGCCTGTTTGATTTAGTTTCATTCAATTTCTGCATTCAGGATAGGGAGTTATGATCTTTGCAATTTGTTTTGAATCATCGTCGCCGTCATTGTCGTCGTCACCACCATTTGGCAGATTTGTGCACCGCTAGTTCGATGGAGCAATTGACCCTGGCAGGTTAAGCCGAAGCCTGCCGTGTTGTCCAATGAGAGGAATGGAGAGCCCCTTGGCCGGTGACTACTTATTACTGAAGCAACTTCAGCCAGTGAGCAACCATTTGTTGCTGGATGAAGTTCAAAGTGGCAGGTATACAAATGATTGAACTGGTAGGAATACAAATGTTTGAACTGGCAGGTATACAAATGTTAATTAGTAATTGACGGTTAGCTGGTTGATGGTTTGATTGACATAGTAACTAGGAACAAGTGTTTGATTGACAAGCATATTTTTCATGGGGGTGGTTCAACCACCAAGCACTTTGTAGTGCTGAGGATTTACATGGCCCGCTCCGAGCCTGGCAGCCGCGATGGTTGGATGAGGCCATGACCTGCTGGTGTAGCATGGTGGGGGTTGGTGGTTGGTGGTTGGAGCACCAGTGCATCCCAAAATAAATCATGGCCATAGGGTGGTTGATGGAATTATCTGAGAGAGTTGATGGGTACCATGGTTGGTTGGGATGAATTTCTCTAAATTATAAAAATGTTGAGATTTGAGCGAGATTTGATCTCACTTTTCCGGACATCAATCCCAAGATGATCATGGCTTGATGAGATTAATCGCAAGGATGGGATCCACAGCTGAACCATCCACCACTTCAAGCAGCATCAGTGAGAACAGCTCCACCGGTGCCAGGCATCCCATCACGGGCCGCGTGGAGCTGTGGGAGGAGCACTGGCAGACACCCAAATGCATCGCGCAGCCACTGGGCGGCAGAGCCGGGGTGCGGGGGTCACCGGTGCCTCCGCCCAACGGCTTGGGCCAATCGGAAAGCAATATGGTACCTGGGAGGTTGTCATGTGATGTGAACGCTGTTGCTGGGATGATGATGGTTGATGCTTCTTCTCTGGGTCATGGCCTTGTGACTGTTTTTGCAGGTCTAGATCCTTGTGGTTCCGCAGTGTTTTTATCGTTTTTATCACCTTGGTGGTCAAAGCGAAGCTGTTTGATGCTGATTGAACCCTCGTTTACTCGCAGGCAACTGATGACACGTGGATCATTGCTCACATGGCTGTGGGCCAAGACCCTGTACCCCTGGTTCCCTTATCATTAACCATTGTTTCCCCTATGATTTGGTTGGTGATTATAAATTATAAGCCATCATTGATAGTTAACTAATTAATATTGACCCATAGCCACATGACCTTGGCATCACCGATGGCCACGTAGGACACCTCCCTGGCCCTGGATCCATTGGTGGTGCCCCGGTGCGGACGGGTCGTTGCTGTAGGTTTTATCAGCCTGGCACCATTGCCTTGCGATGTCCCGGGGAGCCGCCCAAGTGGATGCGCCTCGGACTGGGAAGCTGGGCGTACGGCCAGCCATTGCATCATGAATCATAAAGTGAATGATATCGGCATATAGTGATCAATCATTGAGCCTTCATGATGGCCAAAGAATTGTTGATTGTTGATTGAAAAAAATGGTGACTCGCAATAGTGAATGGTCAAAGTATATGTTCCACGGGGCGCTTTTTTCAGTTCCACCCGTGATCCGTGGGGTCGGCATCTGCTGTGCCCCCGAGGCTCGGCGAGGAAGAGGATGCCTGAGGAGCCTTCAGGTGCAGTGCACGGGTATCCCACCAATCACTGGGCGGTGGCTACCCAGGTGGTACCACGACTGGGCCATTCTGGTAGCAGTTGGTCCAGAGTTGGGCCCACGAACAGTGAAGCAATGTGAATCAACTAACTTGGAGATGATTCTGAGCCAAACAGCTGGAATTGGCGATGGTTTTGGAGGTTTCAACCAGGGGATGCACATGATCAAGCACGATGACGTTTGCCACACTGGGGTGCATCCTAGAACTGCTGAAGGAGTTATTCAACAATTCCAACATTTCACGTCGTTTTCAGTGCCTTGTATCTCAATTAATCTTTTGGTGCCTCCGAAGCGAGGAGCACCTGCAAACCATTGGTTTCCTTCGTGAAACTCATGTTTTTTGGTGTACCTTGGGGCCTTCAGCCTGCCCATTGAGGGCATTGATCCCATCAGATGGCTAGACATGGCTCAGCGGCAAGACCTCTCGGCTCAGGTTCTGCTTGCCGCGTTTGGCACAGCTCTTTTCGTGTTCGGAATGAGTGCGAAGTTCTAAATCTTGAAGATGTTTTTGCTTTTCAAAATTGGTTAGAAGCTGTTGAAGCTTTTTTGTATCTATGAATTCCTTACCAGCTTTTGGGAGTTGGTCACTTGATGTCGCATACCCGCAGTGATTCCTTTCTTTCTCATGCGCTTTTGCAATGGTCTTCACGTAACGGCTCTTAGTTTGGACCTCAATGACAAACGTCAATAGGATGTCCATCCCACGGCATGTGCACGGCAAGGGAGGGCTGCGAAGTATTTTGCCCGGGAACGATGCTTTAGCAGACAGACAAGTAAAGCTGATTAGCCTGGCAATTTCATCTACTTGGATATGATCAAACCTCATATTCGATTGCAACATTCCGACTCATTGATGTATGCAGGCACGATATTTCAGAACCATTCGTATCTTTCAGACTTGATTGGACCCAGCCACCTGCATGCTGAACCAAGCTGCACATGCTACCAGTCATCCCTCCAGCACCCTTGCCGTGTCGCCCCGTTTCACACCCGCGGTCGTTCGCTGATACGAAGCTCCGCTCAGCGTTTGCGTCGAGGGAAAACAGACTGGGACTGGGCGGCATTGTAGCTGCAGGGGTGGTTGATCTCGGACATGGGGATACATCCGGTGTCTGATATGATGATACCAAGGCAGTATATAGCCGTCATGGTGTGCACAATAATATCAGCCCACTAGTCAGAGTGTGAGAGAGAGAGAGACTAAGTACTTGATAATTCATGATCCTTTGGACCAATGACAGGGGACATGACTAGTGAAGCAGCCCATGGCCAGCCCCACATCATGCCATTCCGAAGACAAACCCCCCCTCATACGACCTCGAGCATCGCAGTGCACATGTTCGGAGCACAATGAAGCCAGCATGATCAATTTCGGAAGCAACTGGGACGGAACATGATGGAACATATAATATATGGTTTCATGATGCACCAGTGCCACCCGTTTGAATGGTTGGCCCACCAGTTATGGATCCACCATTTCATTACCATCATTTGGTAATAATCATTATTAATCACTATAACAATTGAATGGTCATTACCATTTCCATTCTTTTCATTACCATTACCATGACCAGCTGATCACTCTGTTGGCTCATGCTCCAACGGCCGCCATGTGTCGGACCCAACCAGTTGGGGAGTCCGCCCAGGTGACACCCGAGTCCTGGAGAGCATGGCTACGGCTGCCCGGGAGCTCAGCCTTGCTCTTGGCCACCGAGGGACCCCACCATTTTGAGGGCCATCAACAGCCTGCTGATCCATCGAGCCCACCGCGTGCAAAGGCCATGAAGAGCGAGTTGGAATCCTTCTCCTCACAGGTGCAGTGGAACACCAGCTGGGCCGTGGGTGGCTTTCCCTGAGCACCGAGTCCGGATGAAAGAGAGAAGCCAAAACAAACAACATCCCTGACGTCAATCATCCATGATCATCCCATGTCATATCCCCAACTTGTAGGTCACCTTGGCCCCTTGTGATCCCCCAACGGCGCCATCGGGCCTCCCCCAGCAACTGCAGGAGTTGGCCAACAGCTTGTGGTCCTTTGCCTCGCTGAAGTTTCGCAACCAGGCGGGTGATCAGCCGGTGATGGGGGAAGTGGTCCCAATTCCCATGGTTTTTAGATGTTTTTAGGGGTTAGTTCAGCTAGCTTACAGGGTTTGGGTTATAAATGGTTATAAGCTACCTTACAAGGTGTTTAACCATAGTTCTTCAGGGTTATAAATGGTTAGTTCAGCTAGCTTAAAGGGCGAAACTCACCATGGTTATAACCCCAGCTGCACATCCAAATAGTTGCCGTGGTTGCGGTGTGAACCCATGGTTGATTGATGCTTCAGTATCGGTGAGTTGATGATTAATGGTTGATTGATGGTCGGAATAATGGCTCATTGATGGTTAAATGGTGGTTAATCGAAAGCTAAATTCTTGGTTCATTGGTCAAGACATTTAAATCAAGCAATCAATGGCCGGTAAACGTTTTGACATACACCCTTTTACCTTTGAACTCGACCATCCTCCATGACGATGTCGTTTGTTGATCTTGTTTGCAGGCATGGACGGACAAGGTGGCTGCACATGTTCTGACGGAAGTGCTTCCAGAGGTGGGACGCGAGTTGGGTTTCAGCGAGGGCTCCAGGCCTCAACACCAGGGGCTCGGAGTGGCCTTGGGAGCTTGCTGGCCATTGAAGTCCTGGGAATAATCCAAGCGCCAGGCATAAAACATGGGATTATTCACCCACTCAACTCCAGTCCAAATGCAGCTTTCTATGCTTTCTGCTGCGTCACTTGTAGGTGCATGAGGCACTTTCCAATTTTGTTTATAGGCACGATGCATCGGTGTACGCCCCATGTAGTTGCACTTGTCATTTCTTATCATTTTTCTCTTTTTATGACGGAGCATTGCGTTGACGGTTCCCAACTGGTACATGCTGTGGCTACAGTAGAGCCGCGTACAGCCATGCAGGCAATCTCCCAGAATGTTGGGTGGCCCGGAGAACATGGCATGGCTTTGATGGCATGGCTCCTGGAAAGGCTGATGTCTCTTGTCGATGTGCCTCGATGTGTGAAAAAGAGGGTCTTGATGACAAGCAGAAAAGATCACCGTACAACCTAGATCATCCTAGATCTACCTAGCAATGAGGTCTTGTGTGATCCTTTCTTACTGATAGTGGCAAAGGACCATTTTTGAGCAGCCCAACCAAGTCACTCTTTTGTTTGCAAAATGGAAGTGCCGAGCCTTACTGGCCTTAGGATTGTTCAGCACTGGACAGCCACAACCAGACCAATCACAGATGGCCCGCTCATCGTTTCTCAAATGCCACAACTTCTGTCAGTTGATTGGTTCCAGACCAGCACAGCTTGACCTTAGTCAGGTCTCCCGAATGCTGAAGGCTTCCCAGCAATCCCAGACCCAACATGACCCAACTGCTGAGATTGTGAACATCGCCTGGGCTTTGGACTGCTTGGATTGGAAGGACCATCAGGCGACAGGACCTCCGGGACCATGGGAAACCAGCACCCAGCTTTGGGCTTCCCAAGCAGCCGATGTCATGACATACCATGGTGATGTCCACCACTGGGCACCACCATGGCATCCAGATCTGTTGGTTGTCCGGGCCGTTCAACGAATAGATTTCAAGCCTCCCATGGTTGACCCAAGTTGTGACACATGGCCTGGCAGCCTCGTCCCGAAACCGCTGCCAGGGCGGTTTCGAAAAGATCCTTTGCCACTTTCTCAAGGCACCAGGGCTGCCCTGGGTAGAGCTTGGTAGCTCTGAAGTGCAAGCAACTGGCTGTTTTTGGATCCAGATTTGAAACCTTGCCATACCTTGAAGATTTTCAGCGCCTGGTTCAGCATGACTTTCAGGATTGACGACTGCAGGTGGATGACTTATTGATTGAATGCAATTGATGCCCCAAGTAGTTTGTATGTGGCTGATTATCCTGGAGCCAACTTAGGGATGCTCAAGGTATTGGGCCAATGAAATTCACATTTCATATCATAGGGAGAGATCATCCCTGGCTCAGCTACCAGCTACCCTCTTAGGTCAATCCTCGTGAACCACTAGCGACCTATATGATGACTAGCTTAGGTTGATCATCATTTACCGCTGACTTAGGTGCATTTTCATTGGCCTTCCTAGCTTTATCATAGTAACAATTGATCATGCCAATTCATCATCATAAGTCAGGAGGTCAATCGGTCCATTCAACCATCACTTGCCGCATTTTACCACTTAGCTGAGTGATCATTAGCGATGGTCACGATTCCCATCATTAAATTTAGCCAACTGGTTAACTTTACGATCACTAGCATGCATTAGCTGATTAGTTTTCCTCACCAGTTGGCTACATGATCTCACCAGTTGAGCTGATGATTAACATTGATTAACTGGTGAATTTAACTCAATCAACACCAAGCTTCTCAACGGTTGACCTCACAACCACCCAGCTGATCTCCCCAACTTTCGCTGGTGCAGCACCTCCCAGGTGTGTTCTCGATCTTTGGGACTCGAATGGGTCACGCTGGCATCCATAGCGAAGGTGAGAACGGAACGGAGGGGTCACTCCAAGATGGATGGTGAACATGAGAAATGGACTGATGATTTCAATATAGAATGGTTGAAGAATGTTGAAGATGATGAATGAGTTGAATAATGGTTGATGATGGCTCAATGAATATAATAAATAATTGATCTACTGGTTGATCAATGAGAAATATTCTAATTCTGAACATGACGTTTGTCATTCTAAGCGTTTGCTAGTGTGGATATGCCCATCTCATTGTCAAAAGCCTAGTGCCAAGCTGCCACTGGACATGTAAAAATTGACAAGTGAGCCTTTTTTGCTGGTACAAGACTGGATACGGCTGGCTTGTTAGATTCGAGGTGTGAAAGAACACCAATAGCAGGTTCCTGCAAGATGGTGCTTGTGATGTTTTTGCGTTCCAAGTTCATCAAAGAACTTCAAAGTTTAGTGTTTCCCAGGTGTCCAGGAAACTAGCCCAGAAGTTGCACATCCGCAGTTTCAACAGGCAAAGCAGCTATGAATATATTGGATTTCCATCGAGTTCCATGGATTTTCTAGCATAAGCCAGCTATAAATGCTGGATTTTCCATGTCCAGGTCAGTTTCCCAGGCGTAGTTCTTCAACCTTCGCATTCGGCGGCACCGGAAAGCCAGGACCGCGGCCTTGAATCACCGGCGCTCGGTGCATTTTGGGTGTGCTGCCCAGCGAGGCTGAGATCCTGCGACGGAACACTGCGACTGGCTGCTTTTGAACCAGTACCAACCAGTTCTTGAACTCAATTACTGGTTGGAGGGCCATTTTTTTAGGGAATTTATTTTTTTTTAGTTTGGGGAATTTTTCCAACCCTTACTGGTTCACTGCTCAAAATTATTTCAGTAATTAACCATTACAATTGAGCTCAATTATTCACTGCTTTTAAACCATTATTGAGTTGACTTTTACCATCAATAGACAATCATTTCATTGCGGTCATTATTTTCACACTAGTTCAACACTAGTAACCATTAAGAAACCATTACAGTTTTTAAACGGTAGTTATAGCTCTGACATGTGATGGTTGGCATAGATTTTTCCATGTTTTTCTTTGACTGACATGATTCTGATTGTTTGAGCTGCCCGGGTTTGCTGTGAGACAAAGTATCCAAGGTTAGAGCCTGCACAGGTTGATTCCTGCAAACTGTCCAGAGTTCATCACATAGAAATCATTGCTCATGCCGGGGTGACCCACAATCCATTGCACAGAGGGTGAGAGAACCAACGGCAACAAGCGATAACGAATGACTATCAAGCAACTAGACTCATAGAACAACCCACTATAATACATCCCCTTTACCTCGGACCCCCTAGAGATCCCTTTAGATCCACCACCCCAAGTGGAATTCAAAGATTTCCTGCCAAAGCTGAGATCTCAGCATGGAGTAGCACCCCCCATATCCTGCAGCCCATTGAGCTCGAGCCCGTCACATCCGGCCCCAGCGCCATGGCATTGCGCCGACGGCACAGCGCCGTCCCGGCGGCACTTCTGCGACTCGGCCTGTGAGTTGCGGGTCACCGGGGTGTCCCATCACTGTTGCTTGCTAGGGTAGAACGACCAACAAGACCAGGGGATATACATGGTATCCCCCTTGATTGTGAGTATGGGTTCGAGGGGTACAATGAAGGAGGATCATGGTCATATCATTGTCATATCAACTATCTGACTATCTGGTAGGGCGAGCCCATAGTGATGCCCCAGCCAAAGAAATACCAACTATACGGATCGATCTATATGGTACTTCCCGGGGATTGCCAACAACAAGATGCCAAAACAAGACGACTGACCAACGGTTCCAGGAGTTGCATACTGGATGTGGCTCCAATCTGCCGAGGTTGCTGTCCTGTGGCTTTTGTTTCGTCCCTGGAAGCCTTCGTCCACGACGTACGGATGTGGCCGCGACGGCCTCGGCTGCCACTTGGCGTGAGCTGAGGGGGTTCGCGATTGGCACATCAAGGTGGCCTGGGACCCAGGCATCTAGGGCGCCCTGGTTGCTCTGCTTTTGGGGAAGGCCAACCTGGTTGTACGATCTTACATTGCCAGGTGGCTTTTCTAGAGAATATGCTTGAAGCCTAGGTATCCTGAAATTTTCAAATATTGGCAGGTTGTCCATCAAAACGTAGGTGCTACATGGGCCTACATGGTACTACCAGACGCTAGGTTTTTAGAAGTATTGTAGTGCAGCAGTCACGCATGACATGTCCAAGTGCAGGTAGGGAACGGCTTTGATAAACCATTCCAATCATGAACCATTAGTTAACGGCACAGCGGTTCATTAACGACAATTCAACATATGACCACGACATATTCACCATATTTATCAGCTCATCCACCAACTCATCAGCCACTATTACTCAAGCAACTGTAGATGAAGACTATTACTTAACCAACTGTGGCTATTAGTTACCCCCGATTATTCCCCACAAATACTATATAATCACTACAAACCAGGTATGATTTCCTATCAATATTATATTACAAACTATAAGCCACGTAACTGTAGATAAGCAAAACCGACGACAACTGCCAGGTTGGTTGACCTGTCGCCATCTCCAGCAAGGTGAGTTTCTTTGCCCCCGCGGCGGCCTTCGCGCAGGACATGGATGCCGCCACCATGGTCCCTCGTCCAGGTGTTGATCATGCTGGTGAAGTCTATAATAGTAATACCTAGAATTTATTGATCATACCAATAATGATACTTAATTGAGAATAATGATGACGATACTTAAGTAATTACTATAAAGGATGATCAATCTGTGATAATGCTTATAGATGAACCATCATCGAGTGATGGAATAGATGGATAATGTATAGAATCTATGTTTGATGGTTGTTTGATCATGTTATGATGGATTGTTGTTGGCTGGTTTTTGGGTGACCAACGGGGGAACAACCGTTCGGCTAGATCGCTTGGACAAGTCCCTCCCTCAAAGAGGTTTTCCCCTGTTTTTTTGGGATGTGCACTTGCTCTACAGGAAGATATTGCCAGGGCGTACACGATTATATGGTGTTTCACTTGGGTCTAGGTTATCAAGTGGCAAAATTGTGGCTTCGCAAACCTGAGCAAACATCTCATAATCTCTTGGCTTGTTCGATCAGAACCTTGGAGCAAGGACTCCAACCAACCTTTGAGAAGATGAAGATGTCCATAAATGCATGACATTTTTGGATGGCTTTGAGATGTCAACCGGTTCTTTTTGATGCTCTTTGTGCATGCTTGACGGTGAGTACTTGTCGGGTTTCCTTGAAGTCAAGACGCATAATCATTGTTTTCTGACTTTCCTACGCACCCAGAAGTGGCGTTTTCCCAGCTCATTTCCGTTGTCAATGGTTCACCATCCAAGCTGTGACACCATCTAATTTCAATATGCTCCAACTTTGGATGGTGTCACAGCTTGGCTGTCCACTTGGCTGTCCTCCATACCTCTCTTCGGCCCATGGCCCCACCTGCCCGCACCCTTAAACACCGAGGCCTTGAAAGATGCCACGGAAGAGGCCTTCGATCTGAAACGACCCAAGAAGATCGACCTGGGTCACTGGGACCGGAGGTTTGGATGGACCACGATGCTGGCTGGTTGGTTGGAGCTGCTTGAGCCAGGGGTATCCCGCCCTAACCCTTTAAAGGGGGAGCCAGGGAAGAACCGGCCCACAGGAGTGACCGTTCACCGTAGCAATGGCGGCTGGGGGAGAACACCAGCTGTGGCGCGTTTGAATTTTTGAATCCAGGACCTGCTTATTTTCAACATCAGTGTTGTAGCTGTACTGTATTTTGCCTGTTCCTACGCTGGTGGCATTGTGCCCGGGATATCTTGCTGACATTCTTCCAAGCATTTCCAAGCAAAAGCTGCTTATAATATACTGCGATCTCTCAGCATGAGCCAGCCATGGGTTCCTGTCCTGCTTCAGTTTACAGCCTGATGGATATAGTTGCAGTCTAGCAAGCCTGTGGACATCTTGGGACTTAATGCCCTGGCAAAAAAAGACCCTGAACACATCAATGGTTCACGAAGACATAATTGTAGGAATCAAGAAGATCTGAGAATCCCCTTCGAAGCAGAATTGCTGAGATGATTACATCCCTCTCTCCCTCTATAAATTTGTATATATCTTTACATTCATGTCTAAAGATGGTGGGACGGGGACGGATGGACAAATGATGTGAGGACATATGAATAAATGATGATGATGTGACGGTTCAACCATGCACTCACTTCTTGGGACGCGACGCAACGCGACGTGCCGTGAGGTGAGTATCAAGGAGACGGTCCTTGGTACGTCTTCGCGGTGGTGGGCTTGGGCTTCTTCGCCTTCACTGTGGCCTGACGATGGTCCAAGCGTTGGTCGTTGATGGATGGTGATCAGGACATGACGTGGAGCTGGGTAGCACAAGGATTCATTTCAGTCCTGGATTCAGAAACACTATAGGTTGATTAATTGAGGCGGGGTTATCATATCAATGGGAGACTAAGGCTTTTGGAGGGTACCCCCTGTCAAACAGCTAGCGGTTTATCAATCCGGGGTTGGCATTACTGGATAACCACGCAAAAAAAAAGCCATTAGTCCTTGCTTCCCCAGTGTGAAAGAAGACGTTGGTTGTCGAAAATCGGGGTGTCCATACTTGAACCCCAAGCATCGGCAGTCTGAGATCAGTGGGGAAACCAACAAGCTACGGGGGTACGCCCTTTAAAATTGAGCCCTGAATCTGCGCTGTCTAGATCGTTATTCTACTATGATTGCGGGGCGGTGGGCTCTGTTGTATTGTTGTGTTCAATCTGCATCCGCAGAAAATGTATAGAGTTGATTTATGAGTATGGGAGCTCCAAGAAATGACAACAGCATACATTTTTTTGAAAAATAGCCGATGTTTTCTTTCGAACATGTTTGGTTTATTCCCAATGGATCGCATGTTTCCCATGAAGTTAGTTGTTCTTATGAATTCTTAATCATCAATCAGTCAGTATCAGAGACCATCACTCAGTGTCAGCCATCATCAGCTTGTGCCAGCCAGTGACAACAATCAACCATCCATTCTCCAACCATTCGTTAAATGTCAGTTATCCATCAATTAACTAGCTATTCAGAGTTGGCATATCAGAGGGTATGTTCTTGCAAGTGTATTCACGCATGTATTCATCTATATTGCATGCATCAGCCATCCATCAGCCCTTTGCTAACCACTCATCAATATCAATGAGCCATGAAACCAACAATCAAGCCATTCACTAACCATGAGCTCGCCATAAACTGGCAATTCACCAACCATTATATAAGTAACATTTACCAAGCATTAAGTAGCCATTAATCAATCATTAACCAACCAACTATTAACATCTATTAATCAATTCACCAACCATTTTTGTAAGTAAGATTTCCCAATCAACCATGAACAAAACCGTCCATCAACCGACCAATTCATCAACCAATTCCGTGTCGCATTCGAGGCCTGGCAGGCCTGGTGCGACCAATTTGGCCTCAACGAGCGGCTCGTCGGCGTGGCAGCCATCCGACTGGGCCCTTCCATGATACCCAGATACTGCTTATAGATAGATATGGATATGGTGGTTTCTGCAAAATGGGGGTATCCCAAATCATCCCCTATGAGCCCTTTATAGTATAATAAAGCATCCATTTTGGGGGTCCCTCATTTTCAGAAACAACCATATAGCCGAGTAGAGGCTATATAGTGGTCAATAGCTATTAGTAGCTATAGTTTGATAGCTCAATTTGCTGCAAAATTAATGTCAAACCTCTGAACATGATATGAATATATGTGACATAGCTGGATTGGGCGATGGAGAGAGAAAAGGAGAGATAGTTGGATGGGGGGTTCACATAGTTTCGGGGACAAACTACGGGCCTTGGGCATTTATGGGGTCCCGCAGCATTTGACCTATTGGCCAGCTTATAACGAATTATTGGTCACCATTTTGCAATGAAGACAAAACGATTGGCTACATGTGGAGCGCCCAACATGGCCTTTTTTGCAGCATTTGATCTTCAGCACAAGTCCCATGGCCAGTCACCATTGCCAGTGGCACAGTCACATCAGGTATGACCGAGTATGACCTGATTTGACTGATGTGATTTAGAATCACTGGTAGCATAGGGTAGGATTATCATACCGGTAGTATATGGTAGGAATATCATGCCAATCCCCCACATGTCCTTGCCCATGGCCTACCATGGCTGGGTACCATGGCACCCAGCAGCTGTGCTCAGTGAAGTGCCAACGACGTCGGATGATTACTTCAACCCCGACTTCGATCCATACAAAGGCGGCGGCTGAGACCCTCAAATTGCACGGATCCTGCGGGGAATTTCGGTAATGGGAGACGAGTAGGGAACGCTTCAATGCAGTCTAGATTAAACAATCCTGGTAGCAAGAGGGTTAAGCCTACTTAGTCAAAACCAAGGGCATCACTCAGATGCTGGAACAAGATGGAGTGGCATAGCTGCGGTCAACTGAACGATCTCTGAACTTGCCGATCTCAGTTCCAAAAAGGGATGATTTTGGAGTGTCAACGCAACCTTACAAAATCTTCAGCATTGAGTTTGTCAAGCCCCAGCCGGCGGAACGTTCATCCGCAAATAGCGATCGCTATGATCCATGTGCAGGAATACACGGGATCCCATGCTTTGTGAAAGAACCACCTTCTTAAAGGGAGTGCCCTCCATCAATCGCCCGGGCGAGATGCAGGCATGAACTTGAAGAAAGATCCCAAGACCGGCCAGCGACCACGCTGAGCCAGCCTTAGCAGCGGTGTCCGCTGGTAGGTTTAGTGTTAATCTGTGGTCAGCGTTGGCCAATTCTGCTAAGGTGCCGACCGTCACAAGCCATCGATTTGCACATCCCAGCACTGCATGTTGCTCATAGGTCCCCCCGAAGTTGCCATCGACGGTCATCCTGAAGTCCGTCGCCATCACTGAGGCAGTAGAAAAACCATAAAAGCCCAGAGACAAGGACCTTTAAACAGGGAAGGCTCTAGATGGCAATCCCCGCCGCAAAGTTGCACTGCCAAGTTCCCAGCTTGTGACCGGTGCCTGGCACCGTTTTTGGAAGTGCCTGGCCGCCCAAAGGGCGCCAGGATGGGATCTGGGCGCCGAAACCGAAGGCATCGAAAGGAGCGAAAATGGATTTGGGCTGCAGCGGCTGCGGATGAATCTCCATGTGCCACAGCCGATGGCATTTGTACCTAGGAGCACACGCTTCAATGAAGGCGCTCGGTAGCTTCAAACAGACATGGAGATTCGACTGGTGCATTGCGTTACAGCTGCTATTGACGCGCGAAGCTCTGTCTTTCGCACGTGGCTGGCGGCCATTGTCCGGGAGTAGGTGCACTGAGGTGTATTTACAAGCAGCATGTAATAGTTATTCAGTATAGCGCGTGATTGGTTCAAACACGTTCAATTCACACCGCTACAGATATTTTCTAAGTGCTTCACAAATTTTGCATTTTTCTGTCTCATGGAAGCCTTGAGGCGACCATGTTCAGCTGCTTCGTCCCGCGCTGTGAGCATCATGTTTTTAACAGGCAGTTACTTTTTTTGTGATGTTGGAAGTGTATGGAAGTGTTCTTCTTGTTTGAAGGTCCTATATATGGTCCGGTTTGCTGGTTATTTCTTGTTTTTTTCATCCGGATTTGTGTGCTGGTTTGGACTTGCCATTTTCTGGTCTCCTATTATTATACGATGAGCATCTGCAGATGGGGGGACGCCATCCATTGTGAAGTTTCGCCGCACCAGTCACCCGGTGGTATCCTTGCAGTGACTCCATTCATGGCTCCAAAGTTGTTGTTCGGCATCGCTTTCTCAGCTCATTTCTTGGGTAACTATTTGAAGATCCTTGGTGTTCCATGGCGTATGATATGGTCTTCAATCCGCTCCAATTTGAAGCAAATGACCAGCAATTTTATGTTGAAACTTGGGGGTGGTTGATGTGCATTTGGAGATCGCCACTTGGTAGAAATCACTCCGGATCGACCCAGAGAAACGCAGGGAAATCTGCCCCTGTCATTGTGCCATCGGAGTTGGTGTGTTGTAATGGTTGGACACGTATCGTTTTGAGTGGGTACCCATGGCTGATATATGGTGATTCAGTTGCAGGGAATCACCAGTTTCCTGATGTTGAGCCTCGGTCCCTGCAGGAGGCCAAACAAATGGCGCTCTTGATGGTTGATGTGGCTGCTAGTAGCTGATGGTTGATGAAGGTATTCTCGAAGTCCACTGCCCAACAACATGAAGCTGGAGGAAACTCACTTTGCGAAATGGTGTGTGGTTTCACATGGGAGGGAGCAGTGTGTCTATGTAAATTGTTGTTGGAATTGAATGCGCCAATGGGATGGACATGTTTTTTTTGGGGGGTTTTGCGCTGATAAAGCTGCCAACCCATAAAAATGCGCCCTGAAGCCTTTTCAAGCGTAGCTGCAAATGTTTACATCCTTGACTGCACCCAATGAAAGTGACACACCGTTTCTTCGGACAGTTGTTAATGATGAATGGTTCTGGTCAGCCATGCTTGCCCGAGTAGTGGTTGATGGTCAAACAAGAATGTTGCACGCTGGGTGGTGTTGATCAATGATTGATGCGCATTAGCGACCGTTGGAGGCGCGGCCTTCTTGCTTTCCCAACGGTTTGATTCTTCTTGATGAATTCCTCACCACAATATGCACCAGCTCAAAGCTTACCATTGCATGGGGTCATGAACTGCTGCAGCCTAGAAAGGGAGACTTTACAGTTCTGCTGGAACTGTGGCAATGCATGCGGATGGTGTGGTGTCGATGGGGGCTGTGCTAATGCGCAAATGTTTGAATTGGTTTGAGAAACAACTTGTTTTGCAAAGGTGAGTCTCATGTTTGACCTGTCACATACTCGTACCTTTCACAAAGCATTACCCTGAAGCAAACATTGCTGGCTGTAAAATGGCCATTCCCTGCAATTAGACAGGGGAACCATGGGGAACCATTTCAGGATGGTGGATGATCCATCGCTTTGTTACCATGGGGGTAAGCGTCAAGAAGCATCAAGAACAGACTGAAGTGGGCATGCTCGTCCCCCGGTTGTCACTTTGCCTTGGAGACTTGCCAACGGCATGGCCCACTGACCATGTTGACCTGGTGAATCCCCAACAGGAGCCTGGTTTCACAGTGGCTTGATGCCCTGAGACCCCATAATGCTGGCAATGAGTTGGGTGTTTTGGTGCCAGGTGGGCTACGCGGTCTCAACCTTTGTTGTGATGTCAAGGGTAGTTGGGGTAGTGGTCAACCAAGGGGTTCAGAGCTTTGACTCATCACAGTCGTTGTTGCTGCAGTGGTTGCCTTCCATGATCATGTTGCTGTGAGCGTGGTTGCGGTTGTCAGTTGTGGTGGTTGTAGTTTTGTCAGTTGTGGTGGTGATAGTTTTGTTGGTTGTGGTGGTTATAGTTTTGTCAGTTGTGGTGGTTACAGTCGTTGAATAATTTGAATAGTTGAAGAAGCAGCAGCAACAGCAGTATATAGCACTTAGTAGAAGCAATGGCAGCAGTAGCAGCAGTAGCAGAAAGAGCAACCATCCTATCCGCAGTTGGAGGAGGAGGAGTAGTAGAAGTAGCAGCAGCAGTCGTCGACGTGGCCGTCGTGGTTGCCATTCATGATCATGTTGCTGCAGTTGTAGTAGAAATACAAAAACCAGCCAGCAGGCGAGGCTGAAGTTGCTCCCTCGAGCAAAGGGGTTGTTGGGGGTCCGCAGGGGATGGCTCAGGTCTCGATTCCGCCAGCCTTTCCGAAGGGCTCTCTATCAAAACGCACGGGTGGATAGCTTGGTGGTGCAGCGGTCTTGCTGGCACGGTAGCATCCGAGGATGTGCCTGCAAAGGCTGCATGCCAACTCAGATCATAGGCAGCATTCTCCTCCTCTTAGGAATTCACTACCTCTCCAAGTGCTGTTGCTTAGGGGATTGAAGCGCACATTTCGGTCAGGGCTACGTGGTGGGAAGGAGTGGGAGTGAAGGTTTCAAGGCGCGAACGTGGTAGACCTTGGGGTTGCGTGTGGTTAGGCTTGGGGCAAGACCTTTGCTGTGGATACACAGTTGGCACAGACGTGCTGGGCATTCACATCCGGGTACGACATGCTCCAACCATTTGCGTTAGCAGGATTGGGCAATCTAAGGAAACTGAAGGTGAAATGGGCCTGCAGATCCGCAGGGTTGAAGTTTCCTGTTTGGCACTTTTTTGATCTTTTTTGCCTTAGAATGGATGGGTCGGCGAAGAGTCGAAGGTCAGCTGTCCAGGTTTGTTTGGGAAAGTTTGTGGAAAACCATATTGGCAAGTCAGAAAAAACCAAGCAGGCTCATGTCGGCAGATCGCTCGCACTAGAAGGGCGCGTTGCCTTTCGTTCATCCCTGATTTTTAGGTCTTGTTGGTGTTGTTGTCGTTGTGGTTCTTGGGGTTAGCGATGGGCATTCCAAAAAAATCCCTTTTGGAAAGCATCATTTTTGCGCCATATGATCTGTCTGGAGGCAGCAGAGTCATAGCGCCCATCCGGCCCTGTTCTTCAAAATTTACCAGTTGCCTGAGAGTGTCGCTGGTTGTCGGAACAGAGAGTGTGTAGAAGCACTAGGCAAGTAATAGCAGATTTATAGAATTGTAAAGTGCTTGCCGGACGCGTTTGGTGGTGCTTGTACGGCTTTGCTTCGCCAGGCAACTGTCACCTGGACCTGTTGCCTTGGTTTTTCGAGCACGCAGGATAAGAGAACTTGATCGCATGAAGTCTTGCGACGCAAGCAGTGAATTGGGACCGCTGTTTTTGTCAGATGTCGACTTCTTCAGCCATCAGCCGCGTCAGCGGAGCTTTGTTTGCTTGCCCTTTGCCGTTGAAGCCTAGGTGCAATTTCGGGACTTCGTGTTGGCACCGGCCCTGCGCCACTTGGAAGCTTTGTGTCGGGAGCCTTGGGCACAGCGGCGCTCCACTTATGACATGCACCGTTTTGATAGCCTCAGGTACAAGGGGTCTAGAATGGGGGTACCCCAAGGCACTATTGCAAGAGGTTCTGAAATGGGGGGGGGTATTCCGTTTTGTGAGGGGCCTCTGTTGGACGTTTGGCTCACCGTGCCAGCATGTCCCTTGAGTGATTCTGGGGGCGCCAGTCTAAGTGTCATAGGGACCCTTTCTAAAGCTTTATCTTTCAGTCAACCCTTTCCAGGCCTCAAAATTTCGAAGCTTTTCCTGCGCAAGAAAAGATTCGAAATCGCCAGTTTTTGACGGAACTTCCATGGCCACCTCCGCTTGAGTGTGGGAAAACATGTGATGGTGAGCTAAACCAATGCAAATATGGCCAAAACGAAATCATCAAACAAAAATCAGGCAGAATTCTATGTACGTAGACGTTTCATGTCTAGAAAAGCAGGCCAGAAGGCAAAAAACATGTTTATTTTTTTTAGTAGTTTTTGTTTTTTTGTTGGATGCTTGGGTAGGATTTGGCAATACTCAGGGGAAATTAATTTGGGATGGAAATATGTGAGGGCATAGTAAATGTGGCACCAGCGGATATGCCCACCAAGGACCCTGAGGAATAATTAACTTGACAAATGCCACCAAATAGCCAACACCATGGCTGCAAAATGCACACATGCAAGGTATGACATCATGCCATGAATGCACAACTTTGTGTCACAGGGGTAGTTCAAACAGATCCGAAAATCACCAGAAACTTTTAGATGTTGTTTGATTTCTTTGGGTTCTTTTAGGATGGTTTTGATTGATCTTGGACTTCCATAGTTTTGTTTTGTTTTTTGTCGTTGGCTGCCACTATGAGACGTCAGTGAAGACTATCTGAAAAATAAGGCTTTAGAAAGGGGTCCCATGAGAGTGACATCATGTTTGATCTTTGGCCCAGCGGCGCCTGGCCCGATACTGAGGTTTCATGATAACAAAGCAGTCACAACAAAACACATTTTTTTTTGGAAATTTGGCAATCTTCCATGTAACATCATGTAATCAAACAAAGGGAACATGGGATCGCCATGACCCTGTTTAGTTGCTCTTAGTTTCTGGTGCGCCAGCTCCGGTCCGAGGTTCTGCATTGAGCGAATTGGCGTTCAACCAGAGCTTTCTAGTGATGCAGGAGTGGGCCGGGAGGCCCATGTCATTTCAATTTCATTGGCGGCGTTCTTGACCAGAGGGCGTTGACACAGTAAAATGATCCAATGAAGGCAGCGTTGCTCACTCTGCCATTTGCAAGTTCAAGCCCCGGTTTGCAAAGTGAAAATTCGACTCGGATCTGCCAACACAGAAATTGTTCCGCCCCAGATGCTGCAACTAGAACTAATTTCAACCGTCGCAAGTGTTGGTGCACGTGGCGCCAATGCCCCGCCGCTGCCAAGGTGGAAAAGATTCAACTTCCCCACCTGGGCCCAATCTTTATGACAGGTGGCCGTTGTGCAGTTTGGCGGGCGTTGCTGAAGAATACTGAGCACATTTTTTTCTGTGTTGTTGCATGTTGCTGAAAAGCGATCACCCCATATCCCCCGGTTTTTTTGATCGTCTAAATTTGGTATAATTTGGTCATGTTTTTTTCGGCGCGGTGCCCTGAAGCTGTGAATTCAATCATTTTTTTGTCAAGGGTCGTGCTCGCCGTGGCTTTCCCATAGCCCAAATTCGTTCGGAGGTCCGCAAAACCAGGCCAAGTCTATTATCAATGTCATGGAGTCATGTAGAACCACACCTGCGTTCGCTCGCATTCGTAATATATAGAATTCTTTGACATTCAAACGCGCCCAGTAAGTTATAGTAAATTCATATCTTATACCGGTTGAAATCATTTTATTAGACATGTAGATGACGTTGATAATTGAACATTTCTTGGCATATCAAAATATGGATCTTCATGTCATGTTCATGCACGACATGGCGCAGATGCCTTGGTGGCTGCCGGTGCTCGGCACGCCACCACTGACACTTCCGAGTGGATGGAAGAGGCAGCGACCTGGGGAAGTTGGGCGTTTTTGAAGCCAGTTTGGGGTCCCCAAAGCTATGGTTGGTTTATTACTGCACTATCAATGGCTCTGCAGGAGGGCGCAGTCAAAAAAAATGGCTAGAATGGATGATTTGGGGTTCCCTATTTTGAGAAACAACCCATTTATCCAGACTGCCAGTAATTCTATGGGGAATAAACTGCCAACACTAATAGTTGGGATACAATGGTGAATGATTGTCCGCCAGGGTATTGGGTTTTGACCCACAGCCAGTTGTGGAAACCGACGACTGTTGAGATTTGGGATGGGTTGGGATGTTTTAGTAGTCGTTGTTCAACCCTCATGGTCAATAATGAGTTGGGAAACACATGTAGCTCAAGCATGTTCAACCCTCATATTTTCCAAATTATTCGGAGACAGCCCAGTTTGGGAAATGGCTTGTCCATGGCTTCAGAAGATGGAGATAGATACCAGGTTTGGGTCGTGAAAGAAACCATGGTAGGTTGCTGCAAGGACATGTTGGAACAGCCGCTTCACATATAGATCTGTGTAGCTGGCGCTGGGATCATTGCCCCGTGACCTGGTGATGGAAAATCCCATGAATTCTCAGATGATTTGCCCATGTATGTCGATGCTTTTCCTGCCAGGCTACCAAAGTGTGCCACAATCATGCCCACTCGGTGGTTTTAAGCCTTTTTTTTTTTTTTTTGCTTTCCTCACACACACTAGCCCTGATGGTAGATCCATGTTTCAATGAACCAGCATCAGTTTAAGCATAGCTGGTGATCATCAAACAGAAGGGCGTTATTCATGGCTGGATCTCCATGAGAATTCATTCATCACTGGGTTGATGGGTTGGTTCATGGGTAAAGGAATCCATTTTTATAACCACCGACTCTAGAGGTTCCCTGGGAAGATTTTCCCTCTGCAGAATCATCATCACTACCCTGCTGCCAGTCAGGCACGAGCTGCCGTGGCCCAAACAGCCTGGTGGGAATCCCTAGCTCGGCGTAGGGGCGACCAGTAACCGGTAACAGCGATGGTGAGTGGAAGAGCCCAGTGGTGTCCTAGCTCCTGTAGGTAAGGCAGTTCTCACCTGTATGAAGTAGTCTAGCTGGTGGAACGCCTCAGAATTTTGTAGGCTGAATCTATGGATGGTATGGATGAATAAGGGATGATTATTCGACTTGGGAATTGCTTGTGCGAAAAATCTCCTCTGACCACAAAGGTCCAGAAAGATCCACAACGACCCACAAAGATCCACAGCGATCCACAAACAGTACCCATTTGCTGTGCAGAATTCGATTCCTTCTCCTCGCGATGGTGGATTGAAAACAGCGATTCGTTGGAAGGTTTCCGCCAGCCCCACGGACAGCCGGGTGCTGCAAACATCCTGGATTTGTAGTGGCCATTTGCCATTAGCAACCATTCGAACTTCTAAATCTAGCAATGGTGGCTAATGGTGGCTGATAGCAACCATTGATCATCCTTTCATGGGCTTCTATCAGCCACCATTAGCCACCATGAATCGAACATCATCAGCTCTGATCACCATAGTGGTTTGCCACTATGGAGCATTTGATAGCTAGCCACCATGATTAACCATTATTAGCCATATTTGTTGCTGGTAATCCTGATTCCAGTTGCTAGCCACTATTAGCCACCATATGGCACCACTAATTATTAGCCACCAGTTGATTAGCCACTATTAGCCATATGATTAGCCATGATTGGCCACTAGGAAGCATCTGATCTCAGCTGGTCTCATCACCGGCGATTGCCTCAGGTGGAGCTGTCCCAAAGCAGCCGTGAGCTCCCAGGGTGTGGTGGCATTCCTCAAAGCCGATCTTCAGGCGGGGCAGCAGTGGTCACGACATGGCAATGGTTGTTGGTTGGTATAAGGCGGGTGATGCCGATTTTTCTGACAGTTTTCTGATGATTACCCATACATTTGCTGGTTTCCTGGCAATTTCCCTGGCCCTGTTATCAGTTGTTGGTCTTCATGTATTTTTTCTCCGTGCTGGTTGTAGTCAGGCCAGGGTTGGATTGAACATCCGCATAGCTCCCAACTAGATCCAACCGAATGAGAGATACATGTCTCCACATGATGATTGGTTACTAAAATTATTTTCATGAGACCATAGAAAGACACTTTTGGACACATTCTCAGATGCTTGGCCATTTGCAAAAATCAATTGCTACGGCCATTCATGAATCAGTAACCTTCCATGACCAGCTGGTGACCTGTTATTAAACATTAAGAGCCGGCATGCCAATCGGTCTATTTCTAGTTCCTAGTGTTGGTTGTCATTTTTTGATATGAGCAGCTACTGCACAGCAACAGTACCCCCATTGTAATTACGATGGCTTATGAATCCCTATTGCTGTTGATGATTATCATTCTTCAAACAGCTGCTACCAATAATATCCAATAATCACTTTAGTCTTTGATGTGTTTTTTTCCTGTTGCTATTGATGATGCCAAAAGATCATCATCGAATTACCAATCACCATTCACCTTCAGCCCAGCAGCATGAATTAATCATGAACTACCAATAAATCAAATTCATTAAATTGTCTCATTTAATCATCACAGTCATGATTAGATTACCATTTGTTCATGACATTCAACGATTCCTACTTTTCTTCGACACTACATCGCCTTGTTTTTGCTGGTGATTTTTCTTGCATTCATTATGAAATTGCATGAAATTACCATTTCTTCATGACATTCATTATGAAATTATCATTTTATCATGAAACTCACCTTCATGTAACTCCCCAGCCTTCAGTTGTTGAGGTGGGCGGCCGGCGAGTCACAGAGCCTGGCACTGTGCCTGGGCGACGACTGTTGGCGCCGCTGGGCCCGGAAAGGATGGTGGCTTCCTTGGGTCAGCTGGGGGTTGTGTTTCTCAGCCTGGGGGGGCACCACCAAATCCTTTGAATTCAAGCATTTATACAGTGAAACATTCATTTTTTGGGGCCCCCTATCATTTGAGAAGCCACCATATGATGATTGAAGAGGATTGAACTGGAGATTTTCCCCTTCCAGGAAAGTTCTTCCCCACATAGAAACCTGTTTTCCAATGATCATATCGGACTGAAGTGGTGAAATCATTGTAGTTGCAAAATGGTGATTAGCATCAGCTCATCGGTGACCAGTGAATGTGACGCTTGTGCTACAACAGGAGTTGCCGCAGATGTTTCCATCAACTCTTAGCGGTGCAGATTAAACATGTAAATGCATAACGCCTAGATTTCTGCTATGACAAACGGGGAGGCTGCCAGATGCGCTTCTTATAGGGCCTCCAAATGCCTTTGTGACTGAAGGGTGGCTGGTTGGTGGTGAGAAACTTTTTCAGAATGTTCCCTATAGTATTAGCAAATGGTTGCTTGGTTGACTAATTAATGATTTTCATAGGAGTGGTTTAACCACCAACCAGGTGATGATGATAGAACTTTTTCATTGACGGCGCCAGGTTTCTTAGTGGCACTAGATCTCGCGTGAGTTGGGATGCCTGCTGGGTATCCCATGGCTTCGCTGTCGCCTTGCCCAGGTGTTTGTCGCCGACGATTCGCCTGGACCGGTCTTGGTGCGGCGGTTGGGTTGGGAAACAGCAGTGGGGGTTCAAAATATTTCAAAATGTGATCGGAGAGGCCTGTTGTTCATCCAAAAATGCTTCGAGAATATATAGGTGCAGCGGCAGCAGAGAACGCGAAAAGTGGTTACTGATTTGCCTTTTGGGATGCGCAGGGGAAAGGTTCACCATGATTCACCTCATGTTTGATGGTGTGATCCTTGACGTTTCTGTCCCCTTCTTGTTGATGTCTCCAGTCGTGATCCAGTCAAAAGTGAATGGAAGGTTCTAGACTGCTCTCCACGCCATTGCGCGAAGGATGTCACGCTGGAGCTAATTATTTGATTGGCCAGACTTGATCTTACCAACTTCTTGGGGTTGATACCTACCCATCTCAGTGAGCTATAGTGAATCACTGGTGGTTCCAGATGACCAGCGACCGATGTTGACGGTTCCCTCTTCCAATGTACATCCCGAAACATTGGATAAAGCAGTCGCGGATTACATGCAATGTGCTCAGGGCCCTTCCAATTTGGAAAACACCCACACCAAACCGAAGAAGCTTGAGCAATGTTCAATCTTTTTTGCTAATGTTGTTGGCCAATAGCCATTTGATTAGACGTTTCATTAGCCATTAGCCGTTTCATTAGCCATTTCATTAGCCATTAATCAAGGCTAGTGATTTCGCTATTTGCTTATCATTTTGCGCCCGCAGAACTCCCTTTTCCAGCATCGTGAGGTGGAGCGGTTGCTGCAGCCGATCTTTTTGCAGGTGCCCCCCCCCCACTCTTCAGTGTCCTGATGAGTTGTTATGGAAATGGTGTTTGGCAAAATTCCATGTCAGTGGACATATTTGTTCCAAGATTTTCCTGTTCGCTTTTGCTTCTTCTGGGAGTCCTACCCCCAATCTCCGGGATGGCGGCTGTTGAGAAACCAAATGCCCAGATCTTGTTATGCTGTCAAGTCCCAGTCAAGCCATCCCAAGTTTTTCGTGCACAGCTGCACCTCTGGGTGTCCAAGCCCTCACGCGGCAAGAGCTCAGTTGGGTATAGCATATGGCAGTAGCAATCCGCTGGCTGTAGGGGTTGGCATTTGACACCAAGTCCCTCAGCATTCGGACAACTGCCAAGTCGAGACACCGACCTGTGCCAGATGACGAAGTTGCAGGGGGCCGACTCAACTCGTTTCAAAAGCACGACTCGTCGGAGAATGTGTCACTTCATCGAAGCATCACAGTTAAGACTGCTGCACCACCTGCACCACCTTTGGATAGAACATGATGGAACCAAGAGAGGAACTGCAGCTGGAATTGACATGATTTGAGTACAGGATTCGGTGCAGTGCGCCAAACCAAAGTGTAAGAACAGAGGAAGCAAAGCAGGATCCTCTACATGCGTTTTTTTTCATGCGCTTTGCGCATGCCATGCAGCTGCGTGAAGACGCAGACAGAGAGGCCGACAAATTACACACAGCAAAATATGAAATGTTCGTAACTGGAAATATTCGAAGATGTTGAACAAACCTGAAACATTCTATTCGTCCCGGGTAGTTGTACAACAAACCTGATTCGTTGGATAGTCGGATCGTCGATGGTTGCAGCAGTGACAACCTCGTACAGCTGTTGTTGCTACCTCCACTTTTGCAATTTTTTCAGCTTTGACCCACTTCCTCCCGTACCTGCTGCCATCCACATAAGGCACATAGATAGATGGATAAAGATGGACGACCTTAAGTTTTTGGATCCTAATCTCAAGATAACGTGACTTCTTCGTGCCATAATTTCAAAGATGATCAAACATGGCCATAGTTTCTGGTGAATCAGCACCTTTTCGGAGCATGAAATCTGCCCATGGATTGGAACAGAACGTGTTTGCCTCCGGCCCCGGCCCCCTGTCCTTCAGCATGGCCGAGCTGTCCCCATCCGTGGGCAAAGCCAGCTCCAGCGCGGCGTATTTCTACATCGGCCCGGCTCCTGGATGCGGCGGCGCAGCGGGCACGCCAGGAGTAGCACGGAGGGGTCCACATGGATCCACCGTCATTAATGATACCCTCAACTACAAAGTGGGTCTGAATGATACAAAATGATCAAGCATCAAAAATAAAAAGTAAACAACTCGTTTTTTTTTAAGGCATTCAAAACATGGTATCCTACCTTTTGGGGACCACCCCAGAAGGTTTAGAACCATGCCGATGACTCAGCGACTGAGGAATGGTGGGTGAAGCAATGATTGATGGTGGGTGAACGAACTTTTGTGCAAAGTTGAGGTTCGATATGGTCTGATTCAATTTTTTGTGGCAAACATGATTGAAATTTCTATGTGGTTTCCTGCCAATTTTCATACACATGCTTGACGGTGGTACCTTGATACATCAAATTTCAGACTACATGGCGCATTCGTCAAGGATGAGATGTCCAGAGCTTCGGGTTTGCGTTTATCTATGTTTAGTCGCGCTTATGATCTCATCACAAGTGTTGCTAGAGGCCCGACGCAGCACGACGACGATATTTGGGACCTATGGGCAGTCGAGGCAGTGTTGCCACAATTCACCTTGGCTCACCGCTGCCTCTCCTGCGGCTCGAAGGCGCAGGTACACTTCCCCAGCCAAGGTAGACCTGAATGGGCATGAAGCCACATGGGGCCTTTTGGGGCCCATGCCTTTTTCCGGCATCAAACTCAGGGAAAATCTCAAAGTCCACCATCATCATAGCAGCCATAGCAGCCTTAGCAGCCTTAGTCAAAGGTATTCATTGGGCCAGCTGGCATAGCTGCGGGCTACCCCTAAGGGGTAGAGCTCGAGCCATGTTAGCGCCATGGCTGTGGTTGTGTTTATTGCTGCGGCCCGCCAGCGCCGAACTGGCCATTGGGATCTTCGCAGATCCTGGGTTCAACAAAGGATCAGTTGTGGTTCAGGATAGGTCACCATGGTTGATCACCAGGCAACAGTCATCACCAATAACAAACACCGGCCATGACCAACTGGAATGGTTCAGTTAGGAATGCTTGTGGGTATTCTTGGGATGTTGGCTACCTGAGATGGGTTCTGTGGGTCATTTGTTGATGGCTGAACGCCCCTAGCTGTCGGCTTGCATCTTGGCTAGTGATCAGTTCGACTGCAGGCACCGGAGATCTAGGGAGGTGTCAGCAGATGAAGGGAGGGGTTGAACACGAGCTGTATTGAGCATCTGCTGAAATCATAGGAAAACGCTGGTTGATAAGTGTTCCAACAGCTTTTTGTTGGAGATTCCTGCGATGATAGTCCAAACAGTGGCGATCCGGGTAGTTTTTGTTCCATACGACCAGCTGTGCCACTTATTACCGCCAACTGGCAAGTGTGATCATCAGAACGAAGAGGTAGGACGATCCACTGGGTTGATCCCTTACACATCCAGCTGGGGAGCTCGTATAAACCACCAAACTAGTCATGGATGGGTGGCTTGAAAAAAACATGTGGATTTATCCCTTGGAGATGGTGATGGGGGGGGGTCACAAATCCCGTGTGCTATTTTTGCTTGATAGAGAGTGCTTGCCGTGATTCATCGTTCATGATTACCAGTATTAGCTCATTGCCGTTTGTTTGTGTGATGAAGCATCATTCATGTCATTATTGACCAACATAGTCACATATTGCAATGATTCATCAATGTTATTTTCAACCAGTAGACATGATACTAACATCAACCAACAGGAGCTAACATTCATTAATGTCCACAAACATATGTCACTTCATCAGAACATTTCAATCTTAGCGACCTTGCATTTTTTCTTCATATCAGCTAAAAAAATAGCCAGCCAGTGGTGCTTACCAGATATTACGCAGCTTTCATCAATATCAGGCAGCACTCACCGATGTTGAGCAGCAAGACCGCTGTTTCAAATTGACCTTCCACTTGGCGTCCATAACTCTGAGCTGTAAACATGGCAATTTGAACCCTCCGGGGTGCACAGCCACCTTTGGCAAATGCTTCAACAAGGAACCAGACATAGCCATACAAGGGAACTGAATGCAGTTAGCTATACTTTGTGAATACGCCTAGTCATTATATATGTGGTGAATATTGCAGTTGATAGCTAATACCGTTTACTCAATTGGTTCATGACGGTATTGATGATTAATTGAGGTTGACCATGACGATTTTGGGTCGCATTATTCGTGATCCATGAGAGCATGAAGCGTCAGATGCGTGTCGTGCACCCTTATGGGCAGATGTTGGGCTTGTCCAACGACGCCGCTTACCCAACTTGGTTGTCACATGAGAGGCTCAAACTTTGTTCAGAAGTTTCTATGCCGATTCATCACTGGTGGTTGTGGTGCAGAAGTCTTTTCCATGAAACCATCGTTCTGGCACCTGTGGTGTTTCAATCGCAGCGGTGCCTCAGGGATTCACTACTTGGTATTTGGAGCACATGGCTGCCATCGTCATGTGCGACATCGATGTGCGAAAGAATTTTGAGCCCGCCTTGCAACAACGCTGCTGGGTGGCACGCGTGAACCATGAACATGACATGAGTGAGATGATTTGGCTGTGGGAGTGGCGATTGAACCATAAAGGCATGGACCATGATATGGCTATGGGGAACCAATGATAACCAATGGCCAGCCATCCAAGAGCTCTGGGTAGGTGAACATTCCAACTTCTATGAATGTATGGTCCTCGCCCGACAGAATATTGGCATACCATTGGCATCAGTTGGCTGTGGGTCAAAACCCCGTACCCCTGGCTCCTCATCATTAACCATTGTTTTCCCTATTATTATGGTTGCTATCCCCCGTGAAATTGGTTGGCTAACTGGTTACTAAACCCACGGTTCTGACAGGGGCGGCTTGCCCCTGCGTGTCCGCTACACGCAGATTCTGTGTGTCCCTGGTGACGAGGTTTCGGTCCTCCCGTCTTTCCTATTCCGCAGCTTCATCCGGAGGTGAGGCCGCCAGGACTGGTGACACCTCCCCAAGATGAGGGCAAAATCGAGGTCCAAATGGCGTATTAAGAGAGAAGACTGCCTACTAATCACTGGCTTGACCTACGGTACATGGGCATTGGATGGTATACCGTAGGTGGTTGCCCCAAAAGGAAACCCTCAGTTTTATTTCACACTGTGACAAGCACAAGTGTGATCATTCTTCTTGGTAGACCAGGGTGTAGCAGCTGATGTAGCTTCAGATTTTGAGCGTGTGCGTTGATTGAGCTTGCATGATGAAGAGGACATTTCCCAGCGATGTGTCAGCTGTGTTCTTGCCCAGCCATCATTCATGCAGGGCATTTGAAGCGCCACTTGTTTGTTTCAAGCGCTCTGTTTGCCTTCCATAGCTTGTGCCATTTTGTCCCACAAGCATACTACACGGAGTTGGGAAACAACGCAACATTTGGCTCCATGCTTTCATGGCCATCAGATCCCAGGGTCCCAGCCTGAACGATTTCAAGCCGAAAAGAGAAGAGAAAATCGGAGCCATGGGACCCCAAGAGACCCCAAGGGACCCCAAGGGACCCCGGTATCTAATGTTTTTAGATCAATGCATCATTTGCTGGGCGGGGAAGGCCTTCGACGGCCAACTGGACGCCAAACATTGGTCCCAGCTGGACATTGTTGACTTGCGTTCCTGGTTCATGACTAGTGGCAAATGATTGGCGTGAAGAAACGCATCTCATTGGATGCATTTAATGCAATTCATGAACTGATCATTCATGTGCCATTCCCTGAACCATTCCCACCGTCATGAATGACCATGTGTTTATTGCCATTTCCAATTGTCTATTACATTGACGCCCCGGCAAAAACATGGTCTATTTTTGCCGTTCTGGCAGCTGGACCTGTGTCCTTTTGCCTGTTGGTTGTAGCGCATCGCCAGCCCACACAAGCTTGTGTTGGCGTTGCGGCTCCGAACTCTTGGACTGATCAAATGTGGGAGAGTCCATTTTACCTGGCTGGTGGTTCTACACATTTTTTTCACCAACATTTAAACGGGTTAAACAACTGCTGGTTGGTGGTTTTCAACATTTTTTATTTTCCCTATAGTAGTTATTAGCAATTGGTTGGTTGACTGATTTGTTTCATCGGGGTGGTTCAACCACCAACCAGTTGCCCTTTGTGCTTAAAGGGCTTCTGGCTGGCACCATGAAGGGGCTCCGAAACGCCAGGTGGTCAATGTCACCATGCGAATGGGAAACAGTCACTCCCGGCCGGAGCTAGGTGCCGCCACCGGTGGGTCGTGGCAGAACCGCGGTTAAGTAGCTGATTAAATATTGAGAATAGCTAGTAATAACCAACAAGACTTGGATTTACATGATTTACTGACATGGTACAGCGCATCCTGTACCACGGTCACTAGTTGATTTGGTTTATTGTCAATTCCATTCTTTGGATGAGATCTGCTTGCACCCGGATATTTAGTGGCTTGGCATAGCCGTGGCAAAAGCATACATCTTGGTGGTTCTTACGTTTGTACAGAGGGGATTTGGTCTGCTATTACGAAAATCGATGCCAACCGACAAGCATGGAGGGATGTGGCATCTTACATATATATATATATATACATACATACACAGGGTTTTGGGATGTGATCGCACATGCCCCCAAGATGTATAGCATGGATCAGGCACTTTCACTGCAAATCCTGCAAAAGCATTGACTGCCATTGTTCGGTACCAACATCGATTAACCATTGTTAGCCCTCGTGGCAAAGGTCAAGCATCACCAGGGAACTAATTGTGGTTTGGTTGCTGCTTATTGTGGCCCGTATGCGAAATGGACTCACTGTCAGGCTCCCTCGCCACCTTGAAGGGATGACACCCTCATGCACCCAGAACCCAGCAAGGAATGATAGCTATGGGCAAACTTGCGACAAGTTTCAGCAGCAAATGACTAATACCAGGAGCAAGATTACTGCTTCCGAATTTGTGGTATTAGTGAATACTAGCTTTTTGTTACACCTACCCAAGACTAGTTCAAGTTTGTAATATCAGTTGTTAGCCAACCTATAAGCAGACGCATCGACCAAAAATTAATATTACATGACACAACAGAACTACTATTGTAATTGTTAGTTCTGGTATGGTAGCCGAAACCAATAGAATTGACAAATAAACTTGGCACCAATCCTCTGATGGCCCACGCCTAGCAAATTTGCATATTCATTGACATTACTCAAATGTGCCTATAAAATCAGCCGCACGTGGGCATATGCCTGAAGCATAGTCATTCAGTCCCCAACTGGGGTTTTACCACTCACAGACTAGTGTGTTTCAACCGGGGCTACTAGCCACTTACAAACAATTACTAAATAACATGGTTGGCGGTATGGATGCTAACCAAAAATTTATCTCAACTTATGATATACTATGGTTCCTAAACTTCCCATGATTACTAACCATATGATATTCGTAATATTTACTAACCATATCTACTAAATTGGCTAGTAAAACTTACTAGATATGCTTAGTAAGCAACTTACCATGGTCACCAAAATGACTCCTGCCATGATGATCCCCGGCTCACATGGAGTCGAGCTGGGAGTCACGCCTCGGCTCGCAGTGTGTGTGCAGGCGTGGGAACGGCCTTGGACTTCATGTATGGCACCTTGGAGTTTTGGTGCGGCCCTCCGGTGGTTTTGTAGAGGGTAGGTTGATGCAGTGGATGGCGAGAAACTGAATGAGTAGTGATAAACATTTTCACTAATAATCATTCACAATTGGTTGGTTGACTAATATTTTCCATGGGGGTTGAAACCGCAAACCAGTTGATGTTTATGAATGAGTTGATTCAACTACGTGGCTATTATTTTGCAGTTGGTAATGTTAGATAATGATTGCCATTAGTTATGTATTTGATGGTAAGTTGATACTTATGAGTATAAAATGATTAATATGAGTAATGTTAAATAATCGTTGATGATAAGGTCATGGACCATTCAAACAGGGTAGGTTGTTTTCTATAATCATGATTTTGATGCACCATGAATAGACAAAAAAATGATTGATGAATGGTGATAAATGTTTGTTTATGCTGGGTAGATTTCACTACTGGATCAAGATTAAGATGGCATGGAAAATCTTGGTTTGGTTCTAAATGCTCAAGAAAGAGCAGTATGATCGTGATTGATGATGGTTATGAATCGTTAATCATGGCTCCTGCTACCTGCGGGCACTTGTTGAACCATGCGCTTTGTCGTAGGGATAGCGAAGACCAACAATTTCAATGTGGGCGGCTCTGACATGTTCAATGGGCTGGGGTACCACCTGTGGTAAGAAATGACTTGAGCACGTTGCCTTTCCTTGGGAACCTGCCATGCTTATCCCCTAGTTGCCTGGACCGGGCCCGCCTGCCTGCCATGTGCTGCGTAGCATTAGCCACCTGGGGACGTCTCGTCGCCCTAGGCATGGATGGTGAAACGCCCGTGGTGGGTCTCATCGGTGGCAGCGGTTCTTCGAGAACCAAACCTGTGGCCAGCGTGGCGGGCGTGCTGAAAATTCCCCAGGCATGGCTGCCGTGGCTTGTGGGTCGGGTGGTTGGTGGTGGTTATATAATGTTGTATACTGATGGTAGATTGCTAGTGGTTCATGATAGGTGATATTGCCTAGGTTGACTGTTAACAATTAGGGCGTGAATGGTGTTAATGAATTAGTTCAACAGTTTCAATTTATTTAAGAAATAAAGGATCATGATGGTGTAACCAACCTGATAGCGATGGAGATAGAGATGGTGGTTGTAGTCTTCAAAGTCCTTAAGGTTTGCTAATGGTTTTTGTTGCTGCGGTTAGTCCCGCTACATCCTGCTACTGTTAGTTGCTGGTCATGTGCTGCTATTTCTGCTGCTTTTGCCACTAGTTTGCTCCT
Source organism: Symbiodinium kawagutii (assembly GCA_009767595.1). Taxonomy (NCBI): domain Eukaryota; class Dinophyceae; order Suessiales; family Symbiodiniaceae; genus Symbiodinium; species Symbiodinium kawagutii. The sequence continues at coordinate 869,769 of VSDK01007166.1, read as the reverse complement.
CTCCTGTTTCTCTTTGTCCATTTTTGACCTCCTGCCTGATCCTTCCTGCATGTTTGTGGGTTCCTGGGGGTGTTTGAACCCTTTTTCGGACCTTGTTTCGACCTCGCAGTTGGCCTCGTTCGAAACCTCCAGGAGCCCCAAGTACCAACCAAAATCGCAGAAAAGTGGCCAGGTGCGAGACAAAATGCACATTTCCATCGAGAAGTCTGGGTTTGACATTCTTGTTTGCCAAGAGCCTTTTTGAATGTATAGATTTTGCACGGGGAAGTTAAGGTTCAGTGCATACTATTGATGTTTGGTGCTGGTGCTTGCAAGCATCATGCTTATTTTCTTGTTCTATAGTGGTGTCATGCATGGTTTTACAGGCTACCTACAAATAACAATGATAAATCCACACAACCACATGACCAGGTTTTCTGTGTTTGTTCCAGGTGGTTGGTAATTGTTTGGTTGCTAATTGTTTATGGTGATGATGGTGAATTATTAATGTCCAAGCATCATCGTGCTAGCATGTGCTAGTTTTATCACTCCTCGCCCTTTGCTGAGCCGGACCCTGGATGGTGACACAGGAGTTGGTCGCTGATTTGTGTATTCGCAAATTTGCCCAACAAGAATTTGCTGGCTGGTTAAATGTATGGTCCCTTGTTACTTGTCTCCGGATTTGTTTCAACATTTGCAACGTCCACTTAGGTGTTTCTCAAAATAGGAGCTATGGCTTGAGAAACCACCACTTTGGTTCAATCATTGGTTTCTTGTTTCCAAATGTGTTTCTTAAGATGTTTGTTCCGCAGCCGCGCTGCTGCCATATTTGTTGCTTGGCCGAAAAATCATGTTCGGCCCGTGTGTCCGGTTGTTGATGCTTTGTTATACACCCATGCCCAAAATTTACCATCCAAGTGGTGGATTAGCACCCCTTACCAACCAATAGTTATTCTTACCTGAATCAACTACCCCCAGTGTACCTTAAATAGCTAGTGCTTTACCATCAAACATAGAGGATTTATTAATCTGGATCTAACACTAGTAGGGAAGCTGCCAGTGACTTGGGGTCACACCATCGCTTTGGACAAAACCAGCTGTCAACCAGCTGATGTTTAGACAGCAATGGCAAGGCAAATCATTTCCCATCATTTACCACGGCTATTGACGTCCATGACGACGGACCATGGGGAACCACAACTGGTACAGGGCACACCCGGCCGCTGATATCCGCTGACGGGTCGATCGTCGCCGAGATATCCCATGCGGCAACGAGCCCGTCGCTGTCCGACAAGACTGCCTACCCTTACTTTTTAAGGAGTGGCGGGCAGCACCATCAACCGCCAGTGATGGTTAGTTATGGTACTGGGTGGCTTTTGGTTTCGGAAGCTCAATCTGTGTCGCATTACGTATGCTTGGTCAAGCAGGTAGGATATGAAATCGATTGATTTTGGGGTCTAAATTATGAGATTTGAATCAGCAGGGCTGGTTTCCTCGCGGAACGGCCACTATTGGCAGCACAGAGAATGAACCCTTCCCTCTATTTGACGCACTTGAATTCCTTCCTCGTCCGCGGTTTCTAATGGGAGGGGACTATCAACTAGTAGCATTCAGGCGATGCTAGCATTCATCCTACACACGGCAAATGATCATGATTTTCTGGTATACGAGTCAAGCATGGAGCGCTCGGGCCTGCACACGTGATGTGCGTCAATGGCATCTGTAATGTTGGTAGTTGACCACATCACATTGCCACATGACTTTGCCATGGTAATATCAAGTTTCTCAACCATTGATACCAAGGCAGTCTTGATGGCATGGCCAATGAAATATGGTGCTTAAGGCCGTGATTTTCAGAGATCCATCAGCTTCAGATCCGGATCCCTGGCAGGACAGTGCCTCCAGACAGCATCCAGGGCCAAGCGTTTTGGCAATTCATCGTGTGCCTTGATCGAAACACCCTGTGATGATGCCTGGGTCACGGATCGGCGCTTTATCGCGGGGTGATCACGAGTGACCATGGGTGGTGACTAAACTCATGGATGCTAATGGCTAAAGGTGCTGAACCAGTGGCTAGTCATGATCAGCTAACAAGCAACTACCAATCATCAATCTCAATCAGTCATTAGACAAACAAGGGATCAGAAGGGCACCTGATAGTCAGAACCAAATTGCCATCCCAATTTGACTGCAGGCACTGCACTGAGACGACTCTTGTAGTTCCAAGGGGGCATGCTTCTAGAGGTATGGTATGTTAGGCTCTGGGCCAACGTCACTTCCGCAGCTCATAATAGGATAGAAGTACAAGTTACTTGCCGTGCTTGATATTGGCTTGCTCGGATAGTGGATATGGTGCAGCAATGAAACCAATGAAGGTGAGTATGGGCCCAACCTGTGAATTCAACTTGTAATCACTGAACTGGTCTCGGATAGCCTTAGCGTCGTGCCACGCCCGGATTCTGTGGCGATGCTGCGATGCCATGCCCTTAGGTGTTATGCAACCGCTGGAATTCGTGTCACGTCCCAACAACGGTTGTTGCCGTTCTCATCATTTGGGGATGGATGGGGTGATGGGGGTGGCATTTTGAAAGGCACTGGTGACCCGCCTCAGGAAATTCGACATCCCTCGGGCCGCGTGCATCTATACGCTGGAAGCCTATGGCCAGGGACTCTATCAGGCCATCGAAGCCCAAGCCATCGAGGCTGGCCGAACGCATCATGGGGCGTCAACGCTTCAAAATGCTTAACAGTAGGGATTTGATGGTGAATTATAATGCTTGAAAGCTGAATTATAATGTTCAAGATGCTGAACTAAGAATCATACTTAAAAAAATTAAGAGCACTTGAAATCTTAATGTTTTAGTTGCGGGATGAATTACGAGGAGTTACGAACCACGATCAGAGTTCACAATGGTGGAGCCAACCATCGGACATCCATAAAAATATCAATCAACCATTAGCAAAGCAGTAGCAGCCACTAGTCAAAGATTGAATAAATGATCATGATTATGGCCAATGGTTCAGCCATGGTTAGTCGATGGTCAGTTGATGGTTAGCTCTAGCTATCAGATAACCATCACTGACCATCAACTAACCCTCACTAACCATCTTAGTTCTAGCTGGTTTCCCTGCCCAACCCATTGGAACAATGCTGAATGAAGATCATGAACCAGCCATTAATCCAGCATTGTTCCAATGGGTTGGGCAGGGAAGCTGCCCTGCTTAGGCTGGACAGCGTTTGCGCCTCTTTGGAGTTCCTTGGCTGCCACAGGTGATCGAAGAGGGCCTGGCAAAAAAGCCAATGAAAAACCATCCGTGAAGGCATGGCTTACTGGCTGCTTAACCACCATGGCTTTACAGGATTTGTTAATGGAACCACGATGGCCAACCACCATGGCTTAACCACCATGGCTTCAGTTGGAATTAAACTACTACTTGAATCTAGGATGGGTTTTCATGGGCTCAAGGATGTTAAACCATCTATTTGGTTCTCATTTAATTACTGTGCTTCTAGGAATAGCTGACTTTTTAAGAATTAAACTACTACGTCTAGGAATTTTCATTGGATTCTCATTGAACTACTGAACTAAGATTAAACTATCCATTGAACTAATGTTTGACCATTGGATGTTGTGTAACCATCCATGAATGAGCCATTGGTGAAACAACATCCATTGGATGGTTAGCAAGCATTACCGGTTAACATTGGAAGGGTTAGCCACGAATGTGTAGCAACCATAAGCCATCCAGGAGCTACGAATTGAAGGTTCTTCATGGATGCTTAACAATCATTACTTTTTTTTTGGTTAATTTCTGATGGTGAATATGAACCACTATGTCATGCATGGGGGCTGAGTTTTGTGTAGGGATGTTATTGGTTTTGAAAAATGTTGGATAGCTATACCTCCAGGAACTTCGCAAAAACTTTCAAGGTGGTCAAGATTGGCTGGGCCATACTTTGCTTGGGGCCAAACAGTGGCAAAAAACCATTGTTGCGTGGCGTGGTCTTGTTGCTGTTTTTTCACTATACGAGCGTTTTTTCCTCGCTATCCTAAGGGGGGAACCTGTACAGGTCTCTATCGCTCAACGGGAGCCTGTACGGATCGCTATTGCTAGCGGGGAGCCTGCATCGCCAGCGTGAGTGACTGTTTTAAGCGCTCATTTCCTGTGGGGTAAAATTGTGATACGCCAACAACTTAGAGAAGTCACTGGAGTCAAGGGCTGCGAATTGCACAAGCTCTACCAGCTCCAGTGAGTGTTGTAGCCGCGCCGGTAGCAGCTGTTGCAGTGCTTGCTTTAAGTCAACCTCAGGTTAACGAAAGGCTGCCTTTGCAGCCTCTTGTTTTTCACGTCATCTTTTAGGCAAAGCATGATCAGGCAACGTGAGTTGTCAACGATGGTCAACGACCAGCTACCATTGGTTGGTAATAACTGGCCATAGTTGTGATGAAAGCTAAGTACAACGATGGTGATGTTCAAGTTTTGTTCCATTGATGTGCAGTTGATGATCAATCAATCTATGATCAGCAACTATCATGCATGATCTAGGACAATTTGTAAATGATGACATTTTCCAAATGATGACATTTTTCAAATCAGTTTATCAACTTTGCTAAACACAACTCAGATTCACAATCCCTACTTGACAGCCATGAGTGAACCATCCATTACCCACTGCGGATACTCATAGTTCACCATCAGTTAGCCATCACTAACCATCAACGGATTGATCTACCCCTATTGGCCATCAGTCAATCATCAGTGCATTGCTATGATGATTGTTGACCATCACTAACCGCGAATCAACAAACATCCATCCAACTGCCCTCAACCAACAGAATCACTCATTAAGCACCAATTCCGCATTGGAACCAATTACTAGCAACCCATTGATCAAGAAATCGATCAACAAAAAACCTGTCTTGGGCCCCAACAACCTTGGATGACTTTCGGATACCTCACTACTTTGGAATGATGATCCCTGCTGTTGGATCACTATCATCTTGGCGACATTCCATACCAGTTTCAGACATCCAATGAACAGTGTGAATAGTTAGTAGGTGCAAGATATTTGTCAAAGCCATGTTCTGGGTTCCAGGGGGCAAACTTTGACCAATCGCATCTATAAAATCCCTTGCGCGACTGAGAATACCCTGCTTACCTGCTTGTTGCAGAGGGTTTGGCCAAAGACATTTTGTCAATGCCTGCTAGCCAACGGATGCAGTGGCATTGAGTAGTGGCGTCTGATTGTATCCCTTATTTGTGTTGGTTATGATCTCATTCGGCTTAGCCTCCACAGCGGGATAACCACAAGCGCCGCAGCTGCTTTGCTTCTCGTTTCTGGGGTTTTCCTTCCTACTTTACAGCAGTATTAACGCTTCCCCCACACTTATTCACGACAGATCACCAGCTACACGCACAAGATTATCACTTGTCAAAAGCTACATGGTGATCATGGTGGTTTCTCCAAATACAGGTGCCTCTAAATCATCCAAAATTAGCAATGTTTAGCCATTCGATAAAAATACATATGTAATTGCTCTTTGTATATATACAAAAACATACATATATATATATATATATATTTATATTTAGATATTTTTGTATATGTATATTAAATAGAGTAATCAATCAACAAATGCAATCAAATACATATACAATATATAATTGAAAAATAACACTATCCATGTTTCTGGCTACTCTATGGCTTGAGAACTCCCCACCATCTGGGCACAGCTGTGGAAACTTACGGCAGCTCCCAAGCGGGCGACGAGGTCAGCTTGCGCTTCATGCCCGTGACCTTTGTGGTGGAAGAGGGCAGGGCAGCGGTGTTGAAGGCAGGGGAGAGCGATATTATCACCTTCAGACTGTACCCTTAAGCTGTCACCTTGGGAGCCTTGGGAGCTGCATAATCCTTCCTTAAGCCTTAAAGTCGAAAATGAATGGATTATGGATTGGCGGAATCTGTGTGAGTAAGCTTTATCACTTTGAAGGCTTTGGAAGCTCCTGGTTCTGGAAAGCCTACAGCGCTCTGACAAACTCTTCGACGGTATTCAAATTGAATGTTGTTTTTCTCATATGCACTTTTATACATATTTAGAGATTTCATACATACAAGTATTCATATGAATTTTATGTATATATAATGCATTTGTTCATTTAATTACATATGCATAATTTAGTTATTTTGAATATATAATATACAGATATAAATAGGTATTTATATTTGTTTATTTAGTGACTTATCCATTTTTAGATATGTTTACATACATAGGTTTTTGTTAAATTCATTTACATGTATGTATACTAGGAAGTGTTTGGGTTGTCCCGTTTTTTGGTGTTTTAGTGTCCATGTTCTCACGGTTTGTGTAGCCCTTTGCTCAGTGATTTGCAACAAAATGACTGAGAGGGAGGTTTTAGGAGGTGCACACCCCAAATATAGCAGTTGCGCCTGCAACTCGACCTGAACCAGCCCGAAAAGTTAGGCTGTACCACTTGTTATATTCAGACATGCGTGTTTGTGTGTGTTTGTGTGTGTGTGTGTGCGCCAGCAGCTGCACCCAATAGTAGATACTTCCTAATATTTCCAGGCTGTGGCACGGATTCTTTCAAATTCTCAGCAGGTTTTAATAAGTTTTGAGGCTTCTCTTTGAGGCTGCTGATATCACAGGGGATGAGACTTCTGTTTGATGGACCACTTGCCTCAGAAACCGATGAGTTCTGTGCCCTTTTTGTGCCCAGTGGTGAGTTCTGTGCTGACCAGTCGCTGGTTATATGAGAAAAGGGGGGCTGAGGATATCCGGTGAAGAACGGTCCAAAAACCAGCCCACCTTCCCCCTTTCCACACGTGATCAACAGCAACAAGACGCACAACAATATTTCTGGGCAGTAGTAGTAAACATGCTTAACTTTTTATATTTTCCCCTAGATTTTGGATGTTTGTTTGACTAACAGTTCATCATTAACTAATATTTTGAGATGGCTTGTAATTACCACTGATTAAATACCACCAACACGGTAGGATATCAGTCACTTCATTTTGATGGCTGGCCATGCGCTTGAGGCGGTATTTCATTAGTGGTTGGTGGCATTCTCTCAACTGGGCCGGCAGCGCCCTTGTTGGTGATTATTGCTTAGGTTCAGGCACACCTGCATTTTCAATGGAGAGTTGATGCTACGCTGCCATGATTGATTCTTGCACAGACCCCAGTAGGATTTTCACCATCAACCCGTGTGAACGGGGACGAACTGAGCAGCCAAGGCCAAATCCATTGAGACCCCTTTCATTTTCTTATCGATGAGCTTTGGTGTGCAATATTTGGTCGGGACGAGCCTCCTGAATTCATGGCTCCTGAACTCGTTCATGGCCAAGCAGCACAGGTTTGGAGATGTTTGGAGCCTCTGAAGGGTACATCCACAGCTGTTTTTCCCATATGATCAATGTGGCTTTGTCCAAAGCCAAGGTGTACCCTCCAAACGGGCGTGCTTTCCCCAGAAATGATGGTTATGAACCTGGATGGTTAGTAGTAGGTACCACAGACCGTGGCCATGGACAAAGCTGTCTTGATTTTGGATTTGGGGATGAAGCTCCTGTGACATATGTTTTAGCACGGACCTTGGACTCTGGATACCTGTCCCAATGGAGGTTCCAGGACAACTTTTGGGGCGAAAGTGAGGAAACACTGAACAACCAGTGTGCGCATAGATAGTTGTAATATATATTTAAATATAAATAAATAAATAAATAAATATATATATGTAAATATCAGCATGATGTATTGTTTTAATTGCCTGTTCATTCCTATTTTTGTTTGCATTTGTTAATGTACACATTCATTTCAATGTATGCGCACATCTATGTAATATATATATATATATATTTTTTTTGAAAGAATACATATATATATATATACACACACACACATATATATATATATACATATTTGCGGGTGTATATTGTAGTTGCTTTCACAATTGTGTAATAGGTTTCCCTGGAAAGAGCATTGATGATTTGTTTCTTGCAACCTAGACCCGTACGGCAAGATGCTGTCAGATCCAAGGTTACGTGTATGCATTTCTTCCAAGAATTAGGCAACTGCCACGTCGTTGTTGCTGTTCGATTCCTGGAGTGTACGTTCACCCTCGAGATCAACTGTTTCAATTTAAGGGCACCCTAGAGTAGATTCATTTTTGCTTCCATTCACCCTAGAGATCTGGTCAAATGGCTGTGGGTCAAAACCCTATTGCCAATAGTTTTGTTGATTGTCATCCCCTATTACTATTGTAATGGTTGATATTGACCCATAGCCAAGTCAAGACAGTACATTCAGCCAGAACCTGCCAGTGGTCACCTACGGTCGATGGTATGGTCAGACGTCTCGCCTGATTTCAGCTCCTTTGAGCATTCCCGCTGCGAAGTTGCGTCCCCCAGGGGTACCAATACGATGCTCGAAATCTTGCCCTTGATCAAGGAGGACGGTGCTGGGCTGGGCGGTTGGAAACCAAGGTCTTTCGCCTGCGGGTATGGCCAGTGAGCATGGTCAGTGACTATGGGGTCCATAACTGTAATTATGGTTGAAAAAGATCAACAAAAACGAGGGTTGATTAAATGACATTTTTTTACTTGACTGTCAATTAGCCACCCATCAACAAGTCTTTTGTCAAGTGCAGGGTGTTGACATGTCCAGCGTATTGACCCATGGCCACATGCTCCAGTTTGATTGGCCAAAAGGCAATCCTGATAAGTTGTTCAGTTTCATGTCGATGTGATGGACTTTCGGCCTCTTGGTTTTGCGCACAAATGCTTTGGGGCGTTTCCCCTGTGTGCTTCGGCTGATGCTGGGGCTGTTGCCTCGCATCTTGCTGGGCACTTGTTTCGCGTGCGTATACCTCTTGGCTGGGGCTTAGATAATGGATTCAGTTGACCGCATATGGCATATGGGGTCCATAGGCAGAAAAGCAAAATGAATGTGCAGAGAAAGCCATTGACGAATGGACCAGAGCAACTATCTTAATTTGATATGTTTCAATGAGGGCGGGTGCTGTACGATACATGGAATTCTGTTTGCAATGGGCTAGCCCAAGGACATGAATAACATGTAATTAGAACAGATAGCCACACTATAGTTCTTGTTTACCATTTGATACGCACAATTTACGAACTCATGTCGTGCATTTTGCCCACTGCTTGGATTACCATGTGGAAAGTGTTGGTGCTTTGGTTTCAGTAAGATAGTTTATTGACTTGGTATGTCATAGTAGGTCCCAGTGATGCTCATGATTTTCGCACATACTATGATATACTCAATCAGGTTGGGTTGTTCCCTTGATGTTTCATTAACACATACATACATACATACCATACCATACAATACAATACCATACAATACCATACAAAACAATACAATACAATACAATGAAAACACAATACAATACAATACAATACACTACAGCACCACACAACACAACACAACACAATACAATACAATACAACACAATACAATACAATACAACACAACACAATACAATACAATACAATACATTACATTTTTCTTCATTTATTGTTGTATATTTATTTTTATATATACATATATTTATCTATTATATTATATTTATGGGGCCCATGATTCCATCCTTTCGTTGACGTTTCCCACCACAAACGACACAGCTCTTCCCAGCCGAGCCCTGCGGCTGTGTCCTTGGTTACCCGCGAGTGACGCCAGGAAGGCATGTACGAGTCGGACTACCAAATCCTCTTCTCCGAGGCGGGTTCCAAGGATGGCCGTGTCATCCCTATCGATGGCAGGGTGGTAGGGATGGCGGTGTCACGATGATCCACTGGTGCTCCACTGGTTTAATAGGTGCTGTAATTGTTGCTAAGATGATGCGTGCGTGATTGTTCTTGATGGTTTACTGACCTGTAGTGGTGATGAATTTAATTTGAATAAGGGTGAACTAATGAATGGTCTTGATGGTTTGCTGAACTTGCCAGAAGGTGAAGTAATCAATGTTCCTGATGCTTTGCTGACCTTTGGTGATGATTAGTCAGTGAATGTTCTTGATGGATTGCTGACCTTGAACAAGGGTGAACTAATGAATGTTCTTGATGGTTTGCCGCACTTGCCAGAAGGTGAAGTAATCAATGTTCTTGGTGCTTTGCTGACCTTGAAAAAAGGGTGAATTGATGCATGGTTTTGCTGATTGGCTGACCTTTAGTGATGATTAGTAAGTGAATGTCTTTGATGGCTTGCTGACCTTAATTGATGATTACTTCATAAATGTTCTTCATCGCCTACTGCCCTTGAATGAGGGTGAATTTATGAATGTTCTTGATGACTTACTGACCTTGAACCAATATCAACAAACAAATGTTCTTGATGATTTACTGAATTGGCGCTGGAGAAAGAGATTTACTGAATTAGTGTGGCTATTAGTTGGATGTTGTCAATGATGTTTTTGCGGCCTTTAATGATGGCTGGTTCATGGATGCGAACGGCTAGCAATGGTCAATACTAGTTGGTAGTATCAGATGCTGGTTGATCATGGGGTCACAAGGGTGCAAGCTGAGACTCATCTGGGCTCCTACCCTCAAGTACTACGGTTCCAAACGAGAGCCTCCTCTATATCAGACGCCAGTTGATATCAGTTGATCCTGCCGCTGGCGCCACCCAAAGCGTAGGCTTTCGCAACCTCTTCTGGGATAGAGATTCCAACGGGCGCGATGAAATGGAATCCTTCCAGTCGTGGCCCCAAGTACCCGCTCTTCGAAGACTTTTGGGCGCCTTGCTTTGCATCAGTGGTGTCTAAGTCCTGGTTTCAATGACCCAAGGTAAACTTGAACCTGTTTGGTGGTTAGTTTATTGTTGAAAGGCCGATTTTGATACAATTGAGATTTTTTCAATTTCGTCACTATTTGGCCAAGAGCGGTACACAAATGGAAGCGGGGACTCTCCAGAATACAAAGGAGACTGGCAACAGGGTTTCGGCTTGAGCGTAGATCAGGGCGGAGAGAATGTGCCATCCAAGATTTTGGTTCGATCCGGACTTTGTTTGTTCAAAAGGGCTTGGAAACAATATGAAATGCTCATTCCACTACATGACACTGCGTTTGGATGGATCAGTCACAGTTGGGTGGTTGCTCACCGCATCTCACTGCGGTCTCCGGATGAATAATCCCCCGCGCTCAAGGTCAACAAGGGCTGAAAACATTTTTCTCCAACCCCCCCTGAATCAACCAATTAGCCGATCAATTGTTCATGGTTCTGCTATCACAGAATTCCCATGAGGAAGGGATAATCTAGTTGCAATAAACCAATGATCCAATGGAACTATTTAATTTCCAGGATGGTAAGGATAATAGGCATGGGGAATCACAAGAATCATTAGATTTCCGTATGATTCAATCAGGGAAGAGACCATGGCAATTGCATTGAGGGGTGATGAAAAATGCAAAAAAAGAGACACCCAGCAGCTGCACTCAGGACGGCCAGCTTCCAGTATCAGGGTTTTGCTTTCATTGGCAAAAAAAAACATGGTGGTTTCTCAAGCCATAGGGGTGCCCACAAGTCATTTTTTAATAGTCATTTATAGTAACAAACCAACCATTTTTGGGGTTCCCCATTTTGAGAAACCACCACATGGACAAATCAGTCTTGTGATCACATCCAGGGTCAAATGTCCAGGAGCTTCTCTCCAGTCTAGTCACTAGTAAAAGGATGCATTTTCAAGTTAGTTTTGCGAAAGAAATGCTGGGTCAAAGATGGGATAGACTCATGGGGTGTGTATTTTGCCAGGCGCACTATGTTTGTTTATGGGGTGGAATCCATGTAGTTGAGGTTATTGGCCAAAGTTGGGGGGGTTGACTTATAGGGCAACATGCTAGCCATGGATGTCTTCCGACAAAATAAAAATCCTATGCCCAACTAGTGCCCTATAACCATATGACAGGGGATGTCTACAACAACATCGGGTGCATTTACGGCTGGCTATCGGGGTCCTGGTCCAAACCTGAGGCGAACTTGACAGCAGATGACGTGGTGGGTGTGGCAGCCAGGGAGAGGTACAAACTCAACAACTTCCGAGTGCCCATCGAAGATGCCAAGGTTCCGGTGAGGGCCAAGGGGCAAAGGTGGGGGTCGCAACTTTCTGGTCGGTTTTTTCTGGTGGTCCAGAATGTCGGATATGCTCATGGTTTTGCACACTAAATGGCAAATGATTTATCATCAAACATCATCAATGCAATCTGATTCGTTGAATTACGGCTGATGTCCGTTGATGCAAAAAAATGATGGTGTATTGATGGTGGCCCCTTTTGGTTGACGAAAATATGAAGTGTTCACCACTAATTAGTAATTATCAAGCATTTGCCGTCAAGAACACAAATCCTAAACCAACAGTACAAGCCATTCGCCATCCAGAAAATGAATTGTTGACCATCAGTACTATCCATTTACCATCAAACATATGAATCATTCATTACTGACCATAATAGCCATCAAACAAATTGATCACATACCAATTAATTAGTATTGACCATCATTGACCATCATTGACCATCATTGACCATCTTCAATGCAAATCAGCTTACCATTGACCATCATTGACCATCATAAGCCATCCAATCAGCTATTCATTGGCCAGCCATCAGCTTCCCATCACGGCCAGCAGCGGATGTGTCGCGGCATTCCGGCGGCTCAGGTGCCACCGATCACCGACGAAATGTTTGAACAACGGCGCGTCCCAAGCTACACGACTCTGCTTTTCGATGCCTGCTGCTGGGCGTGGATGGAAAGGGGGCCCTAGGCCTTGGCTCTGTGGGCGTTGAACTGTAACTCCAAGTGGTGACTTAATAGGTTACTATTACTATGTTAATTGTTAGTTGATGAAATAGGTCTTAAATCAATAGTTAGTGAAATGGTTGATGATTAATTGATGGTTATGTTTCATTGATGGATCATTGATGGTCAGTTTGGCCTCAACGGTCAGTTTGTTTGATGGTGGGTGACTATTGATTCAATAGTCACTTGTTGGATGGTTCAAACTAACTCCATCGGTTCAAACTAACTTCGTCCATCATGGTAGATTCCACCATCATTGATTGATTCATCAGCCAACCAACCCTTGAAAAACATCAGTTTATTGATTGGTGTCCAACCAACCATTGTCAATCTGGAGTGCCACAGCCAACCAACCATTGTCAATCTATCGTTGTCAATCCATTGATTCATCCACCAATCAACTAACTTGATTCATCATTGATGGTTCAAACAAACTCATCCGCCATCATTGATTCATCATTGATTCATCCACCCAGAGCCCATTGGTTTCATTGTTGGTCCATTGATTCACCCGGATCCAACCGTAGCTTGCCACATGAGCCATGGCCAAGGCTACGCCTTCATCGTCGCCATCAACAACGCGCTGCAGAGCGGCACCGCGCCGGAAGATGTGAGGAACGAGCTGCTGCTCCAGCAGCTGCAACAGAGCCACTGGGCGGCTGTGGTGGCGGTTGGGGGGTGATGAATCATGGGGTCAATGATGGTTATTAAGGGTGATTTCAAGTCATTTATGGTGATTAATTCATGGTTATAGTTATAGATTATCAATCGCTGTTAGTGGTTATCAAATATTATCAATTCATGCTTATAGTTCATGGTTATTAGAGTTATTAAGGTGAATCGAAACACATGGTGAATGGTAGCAGGGAAGGGAATGATGATGGTTCCCATTTGGGAATGATGACGGTTGACAACCTGCGATGAATCACTACAATGGTTGGCAGTTATTGTCAACAACAAGGGAACAACTTGCTGGCAACTAATTAACTTTCTAACAGACAAGGGAACAGATACATCCCATGAACTGTTTGGGGCTATTCCCTATCCATTTCTATCCAGGAAAAAGGGTCTTAGTGTTGATCATTTTCAGGTTGCACATACCCATGAGGTAGCATCCTGGGGCTGGCATCGCGACACCCGCTGACTTTCTCTCTTTCAATCACTGGTCATTTCATTAGGCCAAATCAGTATTGTACTCATACCCATGATCCAACCAATGGTAATAACTAGAACTTCCGAGTGTCCCAAGTTTTCTTTCAAGGCCACATGTTTTTTTCCAAATTATCAATGGTACCCAGGTGGGGTACTCCATGTGGATACTCTCAAAGTGTAACACGAAGCCGTTTGCAGCAACTGACCCGCCACACCACAACTAGATTGGCGGCAACCGGGCAGCAACCTGTTCATTGTGCAGTGGCACCAACCCTTCGGAACCTTGGGCGAACAGCATGCCGCGCATTCCATGCCACTGAAAAGTTCACAATCATCCCTTTCGTGGCGTGGTTGTTTTGTAGGTGGTGAAGCATGAATCTTTAGTTCCAGTCCAGTTTCATCACATCCGTACACCCAATGCAAGCATGACCTCGTGTGCTGAACCATTTCTGGTAGAATGCTAGAACATCTCTGGAATGCCTTCCCCTGAGAAGGCATTCATGGATTAGGCATCATTTAAACGTCAACTATCAATTTGTTCCTAGCTTATTGATGGATATTGCCCCATAGCGTTCCAAGTTCCAAGTATATATTGCTATCCTCTACCACTGCATCATCATGAACCCAATCATTCGTATCCATTTTTTAAACTCGGGGATCGACTCAGGGATCATAAATATGTAAATGTGTTGACCGTTATCTCTCTCTCTCTATATCCCAGCATCGTTAATAAATTAATAACCAAGCCATGTAAAACAATAAAGCCTTAACAGCTTGACAAATAAAGTGGTTCGGCCGTCGAGATCCCGAGGCCACTTTGAGGGCGCCTCAGGAGGGCCAGTGGCCTGTGCCAAGGGAGTCCACCGGGTGGTACCCTCCCAGAGAGCTGGGAGTAACCCACAATGGGGTTAATCAAGCCATGGTCGGGACCCAAGAAATCGTTGGTTTATGACGTCTAAAGCCATGGGGAACCCGCAAGTTATGGCTGGTTTATTGATGTTTATTGCTAAAGATGTTTCATGTAAAGGCTGATTTGTGGGTACCCCTATTTCAAGAAACCACCGTATGGAGATGGGTCAGTTACAAGCGACTCCCCAAAAAAGTAGGGTGGTCCAAAACTTGTTGAAAAACATTTGGACTAGTGCGTTTGGTCATTTTTTGGGAGGCTAAATTCACGGCTAGCTCAACAATGGAGTCTTGTGGAGGCTCCATCCTTTTCTCTCCCCAATCACCAGTCCACTGTTGTACCCATATCATAGTGTTTTCAAGCTGCTTGATTACTTTTATTTGATTTTATGTGATCATTGATTTCTTTAAAGGTGATCACATACATGTTTTTGAAATAATCAAGTAATATCTCATATTTTAAAGGGGACACTTGATCAATCAAATCATTGATCCGGTTGCCAGTCTACCTTGCTCCGTGGCTGTGGGTGCGCCCAGCACCCTGCAGGACTGGTGACCTTCGATCAAAACGGGGACCGTGAGGCTTCTTACGAACTGATGAATTTTCAGGGGGATCCCGCCTGGCCGGCCACTCGGCGCATCAGGGCGGCTTGATGAAGGTGGATGTCAGCACTGTTGCCCCAAGGTTTTTGCGGGAGTCTTCTTGTCGCTTCACCAGGCATTGGCCAAGACGAGTTGGTGGTTTTACATGAGGTTCCCCGCAGTATTTGAGATGGTTGGTTGGTTGAGTTTGTTTGTTTGTTTGTTTGTTTGTTTGTTTGTTTGTTTTTCTTTGGGGGGAAATGGGTTACAACATGTTACAGCCACCCGCCAGACCATGTTTAGAATCGTTGCAACGCCAACGCTGATGCACCTATATGAAATTCCAAATGATAATAATTAGTAGTGCTAATGACCTCTGACAGCGATGAAAAACTAAATGACCCATGAAAGCAAATGATTCTCAAACTCTGAATTAGCGAGAAAATCCGGGCATCCTGGTCATTTTCAGGAGGATGCGAGAAATATATCCAGTTTCTTAAGCCAACAACATGAAGCATTGCACAGCAGAATAAAGTAAACTGCTTGGTGCATCTCCAACGGTTTTAGGACTTGCGGAGCAGAAAAATGCTGACTTTGAAACACGAGGGACAAGTAGAGATTTCTGAGTGCTGCAAGGGCAATGTGCGGACGCCCATGCGGACGTCCAAAAAGTGCTTGCACGCTGAGTGTGCGTGTTTGTCATTTCAATTGCTCGGTTGGCATGTTTGTTTCCTTGTCCTGTGTCTTTCCCAAAGAGGGATAATGTATGACAATGTTCAGCAGAAATCAGCTTTGTGCAAGATTTACCCTCATAGGGTCAAGGTCTTACTTAATGCGCTGTTTTGTCCTGAAGCCAGTGGCCTTGTAATCGACTGATGCTGCAAGTTCCGACATAGCAGCCATAGCTGACGCATGACGCGCTATGCTGCTATACGTGCACACACACGCATGTATTGCGTGTATTGATGGATCGTAAATATGATTGAAAGTTTTTTTAGGCAGCCGTCAAAGGTTCAAGGGGGTTGTAGGCGACCCCCCCGAAAGAGACATAGCTTTCAGAAATAGATGGCCTAATTTAAATACTGGAAGATTGTACTGAATTAATTAATGATGGCCTTTAGTGACTGTGGTTCTTGGCCATATTTTTTCTATTAATCATGGCTTATGAGTTTCAATTGTGATTTTTGAATATTTTTGATAGAAACAATCTTGATGACATCTAATTGACCAGTGGCCTCAATGACAGTTACATGGTGTTTCTATTGGTTGAGGGCTCCTGTACAGCTGAGCCTTCCTAGCTTCAGCGCCTCCCCTTGCCACTTAGTTCGTAGGCGCAGACCAGTGGATCAACATGACATTGACAGGGCGACACCGGCGACAGCCCTGAGTTCATTCAGCTCGCTGTAGGGCCATAATATGGGTAACATTGGCTAACCCCCTTGTATTTGATGGTCGAAGACCAGCTATTTTGGCAAATTTTAAGGCTGATTATGGGCTCGTTGATTGGTGTGGGCCTAACACCACCCGCAGTTTACCTCAACTAGCTGGTGATTATCTCATCACAAAACGTACAACAGGATCAACAGGTGTGCCAGATGATTAATAGGGGATATCCCGTGTGAACTGAAAACGTAAAGCGCGGTTCGCGTTCGAATCTTCCGTTTCCGTCAGGTCGTAGCAATGTTCAGTGCATCCACTGGAGAGTTGAATTTGGAGAGCGATCCGTATTGGCAGTTTGGTCACTCGGCAGCGAATGGTCACCACGATGGATGCTGTTGTGCCAAAGGTTTGGTAACCTTTGCTAATGTTGAGAAGTCGGTTGCGACCACTTGACTAGGCACAGGAACAGGGTTTTGGAAGCACAGCTGTCAATAGATAATCGATCCTAATGTATCCTAATGTTGGAATCTGTGCCATGTGATGCCTGCGAAGAATTACGAAAATGGAATTCAACAGATGCTTGTCCTCGGCCTTCTTCCCTCGATACACAGCATCAATGCTCTTTTCCCAAGTAGGACCAAGCATTTGACTTTTTTGATTGGCGCTCAGGGAAAGGAGAGACGACATATCACTCGGTTTTGTAAGTTGTCATATCCTCATCCTGATGATGATGATGATGATGGTGATGATGATGATGATGATGATGGTGATGATGATGATGATGATGATGATGATGGGATGATGAGCTGAGAATTCTGATGATCACGTATCTCAGGATAGTATAATGTCATTGAGTTGCAAGTTTTCCAATCACCCCTGCCCAAGCACAGCTTCGAATCCCGGAGTCCACAAAATCAGGGCCTTTCAGAGCGGCACCTCAGGTGTGTCGTCCCCACAGCCGCCCTCCGACAAAATCACTTGCAGTTCGGGCTCCTACAAGGACGTTGCGGGGCTCCTGCAGGGCCTGTGGTGGCGGCTGCTGCTGCTGCTGGTGCTGGTGGTGGGGTTGTTGCTGTCGCTGATGTTGTTGTTTGCGGTAGCTCGTGGGGCTGGTGGTTTTGGTAGGGTGACATACTCTGCGTTTGGGTCAGACCACGCTGCTTTCTCTCGTCGATAAGATAATTGGGCGTTGTCGATATTGTTGAAGGTGCGGGTGGCGGTCAAACAGTTTTGTGTTTGCGTTTTTGCCGCGGCTTGTGTTGGTTTGTTCTTTTTAGTGGTTTTGGTCGCGGAAGTTTGCTGCTTGACACGCTCTCACTCGTTGGCCAACATCACCAAGCTAATTAATGAAGTCGACAGACACATAAATATCACGGATTTACTGCGCTAGTTATTGGGTTTTCTTTGCTTACTCTTCGGGACACAAAACCCACCATTTATGATTGTTTACCAATTTGTGTGCATGATACTTTTCAAAGATTTGAATTTGAATTGCTCCCATTAGATCCAAATCGTCACTGGATTTACTCCTACCATGTTGGCTATGCTTGCTGCTTTGCTGGTTGACTCGTTGTCACCGATTGGCTAACATTTTAAAGCAAAGTCGACACATAAATATCGCAAATGTCCTTCGGAATTGGTTTTTCTAAGGAAATTGCGTTCCTTTGGTAAACTAACCCATTTTTTCCCATTTCTGGCGATAAGGGGTTCATTCCCCTGCTGCCCTAGCACCTAATTATCCACACACTTAGGCTCGAGGCTGATAATCAGCACGCATCACCCCATGGACATTGATGTCTCTGCTACAGCTGGCGACATCTTGCATCCAGCGCAGCAGGGGCGGAGCCACATCTGTAACAGTGTGGGTCTGAAAATTGCGGATATTGACCTCCGCTTGGTCTGTGAGCGCCCCTGCCAGCGCGCTTGAAAAGGCGGCAGGGTACTCTTTCAAAGCTGAGGTCTGAAAGGCCTTGGTCTGGTGATCCAAGCCAATCGAGGTGGCCTGTGGCTTGACCACGTCAGGCAAACGTCGAGCCCAAACTGAGCTGAAAAAACGGGGAAGCCTAACAGCCAACAGGCCAGTTGGCTTGGGGGTCTTAAGCCACTGACCGATCTGGTGGTACTGGACCTCAGGCAAGCGCCGCAGCACACTGGTAGAAGGCGCCCTCCAAATAGTAGGTCGGTCCTCAGCCTCCGGGGTCGCAGGGTGCTCTTTGACGAACATGCCGCCATGCCGCAAGTGTTGCGACAGGGCGTACTGAGTTTGTAGCACAAAAGCCGAACCCTGTCGCACCTGGAGTAGCTCCCCAGTACGCAGATCCTCAAGACCAAGCAGCCTCTGAGCAGAGCGCAGGGGTCGGGGTGCCCGTGATCCAAGCTCCGCCACTTCCTGGAACCTAGCCTCGCTAAAGGTCTCGCAGGGCGGTCCGCAGACCGTGCAAGAGACAAGGCCAGCGTCGTAAACAGCTTGGAGCGTCTTCCAATTAGAAGACTCATGGCGAAGATCTCCTCGTTGCCAACAGATAGCCGTGTCCATCGACAATATAAGCACTGGGTCGCCACGAAGTTGTGACCAGGTGTGCAAATGGGAGTGTAAGTCACCACTGCGGCGTCTGCCGGCAAACAGATGGACCACAACCAGTGTGGGTCGGCCATCAATGCTCACCAGAGGCATGGTCTGAGTTGGAGGGACATCCAACCATTGAGCGTTGCGAATCTTTTCCATCCAGGTCGGGTAGGTTGCAAAGGCTCGAGGAACTTCAAGGCAAAGGCCAGTACGCCGCCGATGTGGGTCAGGTCCCCAGCGGATGTCACGATGGGGCAGAGGTCGTCCACATTGATCTGCTGCCCTGAGTCTGCTTATTTAGTAAATTTAGTTTACGACAAATTTACGTAAATTTTCTGATTTACTAACCAAATTTACCTAAATTTTACTAGTAAAGTAAATTTAGTTTACAAAGTAAAGTAAATTTAGTTTGCAAAGTAAATTTTTAGTTTGCAAAGTAAATTTTTTAGTTTACAAAGTAATTTTTTTGAGGTTTTTTTTAAAGTGCTTTTTTAACATTTTTTTGAAAACTAACACCAACCAATTTTATTTTTTCTTGTTTTTTTTGGTCATTTGATGAAAAAATGTCTTATTGTTTTGTCTTTGTTTCAGGTTTTTGCATTCACTTGGCTCCACTGGATTTCAAGTCTTGCAATCATGTTAAACAATTTTTGCATTCATTCCACTGCATTACTTGAGATCATTTTAGTTTTCTTGACACCAGCTGAAGGCATTCCAATCTGAATTCATTGAATTTACTTGGGACCATTTTTGAAATTACATGGGATTTGTCTAGCAGTCATTGCTCCATGCTTTTTGTTGGGTCTACTTCAGACAGTTTGAATTTGTCTGTTTTACTTGAGTGTGTTGTAAAGAATCCTGTGAGTGAAGGAATTTGGGTGACTTCGCACTGTGTGAGTTCATTTGCAGTTGGCCCTAAGACTTTTGTTGCAGTCAATCCTTTTGTTGTCCTGAGTTCTTGCCATGGGCAGTCAAGGCATCAATGACAAGCTCTACATGAGGTTTGGGGATGGCCCTCTATGTGAAAGGCTGCCTCAGGGGAATGTCAGGGATGCTCAGACTTTGAGGCTTCCAGATGACTGGCGGCCAAGGGTGATGAGCTTGTGGACCGGGGAAAAGGAGACTGCTTGGTTCTACCATGTTTCTAAAAGAACCAAGAGGTTTTGCCCTCGACACTTCAGAGTATCTTGTCCTTTGCCATTGTTTGTTTTCAAAGAACCTTTTTTAATACATTGGAAAAAATACCAGGGATTAGATTTGAAGACAACATCAAGCACTGCATTGAGGTACACATGAAAAGCAATGACCAGATCTTGCTCTACTGCCATGCTGATGACCGCTACATGTGGGTGTTTCGCTCGAGTTCTGAGGGCAATGACGCTTAGGGTCCTAGAACCAGACTTTTAAAGAAAATCATGGGGTGAAAATGAAATGTGCATCAAGGACTGTTGTGTTACTTGGGAATCTTGAGCCAGTGTGTTTTACTTGGTCTTGTGAAAGTTAGTTGTTGGAACCAAATTATTTGGGAACACATTACTTGGGAGCAATTCATTTTGTAACACATTACTTGAGCATGCATTACTTGAGATCCCATTACTTGAGATCCCATTACTTGGGGTGACATGGGTAAAGTTGTTTGTTTGTATCTTTGCATTGTCCAGGCAATGTTTTGTGGCTCTTCTAAAAAGTTGAGTGTTTGTTTTCTGTAGCATGGCTTCTTTGGAGGCTGCTTTGCAGGAGAAGAAGGATGTTCAAACCCTTTGCAAGCAGAATCAAAACAAAGTTCGATTGGTGGCTGACCCCAACATCACTGTCGAGCAGTTGGTCCAGGCATTCGAAGGGTACATGAAGCATAAGCAGTGTTCAGACTTTATGCGTCTAGTTTCTCCTCCTCCTTCAGTTGTGGGCATCACTTGGCAGTCACCACCTTGCCCTGAGTGGGTTGTGAAAATTTCAGGGCTTGCATTCGACATCTTTGTTTTTGCTGCAAATACGAAGCTCCAAAGTGTCAAGGTGAAGCGTGCTCTGAATGCCCTCTACTTGAATAGGCAGCTGACCTATTGTCACAAGATGGGTAGTCCAGATTCAGCCTTTGACAAGATGGACTTGACTTTGAGAATTGGTTTGAACCAATTTAGGGAAATCAAAGTCAAAGAGTCGCTGAGAGCCAAGGTCTTTCGAAGTTTACCTCGTGACGATCAAATCAAAGTGGAGTTGGTTTTGGACAAAGTGCTCCTCCCAAAGGAAGCATACGGTCCCAACTTTCAAGATGGTGATTCTCAGGAAGTTGGTTTGTTTTT
>VSDK01007166.1:825535-837042 GCA_009767595.1 Symbiodinium kawagutii | reverse complement strand
GAAGGTGCGGTCCTGCTTCTTGACGGGCATCAAGTCGGTTGAGATGCTGGAGCTCCTTGGGCAGCGCCTTAGCCTCGTAGTCCACGAAGTATCCAGCCGCCGCCAACTTCTGGAAACAAGCGTTGTATCCTGTGCGTCGGGAAATGTAGGATAAATGCTGGTGAAGTCGCTGCGAACTCCAGAACTGGACCATGCAAGAAGGGCAGGTCGAGCCGGCCACCATGTTGTGTTCCACGATATACTCCTGGTGGATCTTCCGCTTATGAAGGGATAACCCTTGGGGCGTCCCAAAGACCTTGCCACAGTGGCAAGCATAGGTCTTGATCTCATCATCCACCACATCAAATGGATCAGGCTCAAAGGAGGCACCACAAAGGCGAAGCGGTTGGAAGATCTCCTTGTGGAGGCGGTAGGCCTCAGCAACAATGTCTTCCTGGAGCATGTGCCTGCGGCAAGTCCGTTTGACCATTGCTTTCCAGTTCAAGGTACGTGCCTGCCAATGGTCGATCACCTCTGTCAGGTCGGTGCCCCAAGCACTGGGGATCATCGAGGGCGTAACCTGATGCATCCAGGCCAAATCGGCAAACAAGCCTGCCATCCAGGAGTTCTTGCGACCCATGTACTTGACGTGAAGCAACTGCTGCAAAAAGGCCGGTCCATTCCGGAAGAGCCGTTCTGCAAGCAAAAGTCGGTCAGCAGCGAGTCGAATGCGGGGTGGAAGCAAGCCGGTCTTTGCAAGGATACGAGAATACGGCCAGGCAGGAAAATCATCAGTAGACAGGCGGAGAAGCTGCTTCCCAAACCGAAGAGTGACCGCCTGGAGTTTCTTCATCTGGGTAGGTGTCGGAGTCACCCAGGAGCTTAACCCAAAGTAGAGACGGCTTTCCACAAAGGTGCGGTACAAGGCCACACGCGTCTCCAGAGGTAGTCTTCGATTCCCAAGGAGAGGCTTCTTCAAGGATTGGAAGCGTTGTCTGGCCATACCAACACGATGGTTGAGCTCCGCATCAAGCGAAAAGTCGGAGGTCAGCATGGCACCCAAATGCTTGTAAGAGGTGACAATAGCCAGCTCCGCAACGCTGCCATCGGCTCGAGTACATCGAAGGGTGTCCTTGCCGTTGACAAACAGTTGCTTACGGGTCTCTGCTGCCTGCTTACCTCTGAGCGAGAGCAGCACGCTGGTCTTGCCACGCTTCATGTTCAGCACAAACCCACGAGCTTCAAAGGTGGCCTCCACTTTAAGCAGAAGTTTCTCCATAGCCTGAACCAAGGCAGCAGCAGAGGAAGCAGTCCAAGGCACCGCCAGGTCATCACTCCAGACAACTGCCAGAGGAGGAAAGCCAAGCTGGTCATGTAGAGCCACCAAGTCTGGGTCCTCTCCCATCCATTGTTCCAAGGTTGTCGTAATCTCCGACATGGCCACATGGAACACAGCATCTGCAAGAGGCGACCCAGGTCTTGTGCCACGTTGGGTCTTTACTAGACCGGGTCGATGCTGCAGTCGATACCAGGTGTTGCAGTGAATCTCACCAAGGAGGTTGATCAGTTGTTGGGAGGCCCCTAAGGCCTTCATCTGGTTCTGGAAGGTCATCCGGGCAGCAAGAGGGTTGGTATCAAGGCCCTTGTCATAGAGCGACTCCAGGACAGGGACTGCAGCCATTTCATCACGGACACCGCAAATGAGTTCACGAACCAAACAATGGAACGCATTGCTCAAGTCAACAAAGAGCACTCCGGTACTCAATCCAGCGTCGGCTGCCAGGGCAAGTCCTGTCCGGAGCGCCATGCTGCCATAAACGACCTCTTGTGACGGGAAGCCTCCTAACTGCCCACAAGGCTTGACAGGAAGCAGTTTGTCTACGACCTGTCTGCGAACAAGTGCGTGAAAACGCTTGGTTGGCAGCAGTTCCAAGCAAAAGGATGCCTCGGAAGTCCTTGGCAGCAAGGAACGGCACTGTCTTAGGAATCGCAGCCAAAAGGCCGCCCTTGTAGTCCAGGGGCTCACATTGCCACAGATACATCTTGGTGTAGAGGTCATAGTGCAGGTCAGCCATAGGGACCGGGTGACAATGGGCCAGGTCATTGGGAAACACATCCAGTCCTGTAGCTTTGCCACTTTGTGTCTTGCGAAAGACCTCCTCCACCTCAAGAACTGAAGGCAAGTCACTATGTCGGAGGCGAGCAGGAGGACGCTGCTGGTTTTGGACCTTCGCACAAGACGCAGAGAGGGCCTCCTCAGTAAGCTCCACTCCAACCTCAAGCTGGCTAAAATGCGGATGCCAGCTATCTTCCAGAAATTCAAGGCTCTGTGGTGTAGGACCAATCTTCCTTTGTCGCAAGGCAGGCAGAGCGCGTCGAATACGCTGCCAAAAATGCTTCCCGGCCTTCGGGGTGGGGAACTCAACCATCTCATCAGCCAATATCTGGAAGAACTGACGATCATCTGCTTTGAGGCCCTGAGCAACCTGGGCTCCCAGCGCTCGAAATGAGTGCAGAGCAGTCGCGATGAAAGAGTCCTGTTGTCGTAGTAGGGCTTGAGCTGACTCGAAGTTCTCCAGAGACCATCGCTGGGCCGGTTGCGCAACACCTTTCCAGCCTTCAAAGAGCAGCTTGAGAGCCCATTTGTGGCGCAAACGCTGTGATCGATGCAGCAGCTCTCGCCACTTCCTCTTCTCACAAATCAGCTGCCACGTCCCAGGTGAGAGCGTCTGCTTCATAGGCTTGGCATCGGGCTTACCAACAGGCCTGGTGAAAGTGCGGGTGAGGGCATGTTGAACAGCTCGGGCATGGTGATGAACATCCAAACCATAAGGTACATTGCCACGTGCCACATCCCGCAAACGGGATTCATCCAAATCAGCAAGATGAAGCTTCCGGACTGGTGCTCGTTTCCACACGGAGGCCCGCCTGATCCGGCGAGAAAACTCCACCATGGCAGGCTCGTGGTCATCATGCCGAATAGCAACCTCCACTTCCTCCAACACTCTGCTTCGACAAGCAGAATAGGTCCAGGTGCGAGGGATCCCGACATAATCTAAGCGATGAAGGGCCCCAGAGCTGTGGCGCCATGTTGCTTGGCTACCTGTATGGGTCTCCGCAAAGGTGGCCGGCAGGTAGAGATCCTGGGCGTGCACAAAGTCCATGAAGTAGGGTGTATGGCTCGATGCAGGCTCTGCACCGTGGTTCCCGGCATGGTCGTCTGGGTCTTGACCTATCGGAACGTTAGCATCTGCAAGAAGAATCCTAGGCCATCTGCTATACTTCGAGGGGATGCCATGGTCGATGAGGTCCCAAAACGCTTGGTAATCCGCATCAGTAGAGGCGCTGTGTGGCGCATGAGCAGCAATAACAAGACCTCGAAAGGCCTCATTTTGGATTCGTACCACCAGAGCTCTTGGATGGGTGAGTATGATGGAAAAATCTCCCTCCACAAACCGGGTGATAGAGCCATCATCCCAGTCAACCAAGGGAATGTCCTTGTGGAACGCCAACATCATACCAAAGTGGCCTTCTCTGGTTGCAGGGCTAGGAAAGAGCCAGTAGTGCTCATCACAGGGCCTGGTAGTTCTGCGCAAACGGGTTTCCTGGAAAGCCACGATGTGAATGTTCTGCTCCCCAAATTGCCGCAGCAAGCTTTGTTGTCTGGAAGGACCCCATGTATCATCTTGGGGTGAGGTAGTAGAGCTCTTCAATGTCAAAGCATTGCAAGTGGCAACCCGAAGCGTAAGAAGACCTTCAGCACCTGGCGCTGCACGATGATAGTGCGTCGGAACGGGAGGACAATCAGCAATCACCGGCTTAGGAGGATAGCACAGATCCGTGCCATCCCAGTGGACGTCTGGAACAGAGCGAAAGAGCAACCAGAAAGATTCCATCAAGGAGCTGTAACTTCTGGTGGAGACATAGCGCAAAAAATGGCCCCAGTCATCTAAAGCATCACATCTGGCAGCAGCTTGGGCAAGGGTGTCCACCCCTTCGTTGCCGGGATCACCGCTATGAGCTGCCACATAGCTGTGGGCAATGTCTACACCAAATCGCTGCTCACAAAGTCTCACCAAAGCGCGCAATGCCTTCACCGCCTTGGGATGACCGTATCCACTCCATTTGCCTGCTGCTTGATGACCAACCGATTGGTTGTCGTAGCACATAGTGACAACAGGTCTGGTATGTTGCAGCACGCCCACAATTTTGAGGAGGTCATGTGTCATCTTGGTGGCAATGGTAGCAGCTGCCAATTCGGCCTGGTAGGCCGTCGAACCTTCGGCCAGTTGGTGTGATGTGCCACCTCCAAGATACCATCCATGAGGTGTACGCACAAAGAGCAAAACACCAGCGCCAGCACGATGAACACCAGACTCATCATCCTTGATTGCTGACCCATCATAATACACATAGAGCCCGTCAACAATCTGCACATAGTCATACCATGGTAGGGACAACCATGGCAGCGTGCAGGGTTTCCAAGGAATGTTGGGTCGATGTAGTAGGTCAAAGGTCGGCAGGGCAAAATGGATGTCCAGCCATTCAAACCCGATCAAAACCTCCTTCATGTCCACCCTGATATGTTGATGTGCAAGGGTTGCTGCCTACTGCACACAGGAGCGGGACCGCTGTATCGTCAAGCGTGACAATGCAGTGTGGGCTAGACAGGATATCAGGCTGATGGATGCTTACCATGGACTTTACACCCAGATCATCCTGCCTCCAGCATCTTCACCTGGTGCTACCAGCTCTTGCTGATGCTCTTGCGGCAAGTCGTGGAGAACCTGCTGCTTCTGATCGAGGCTACAGCCCCACTCCTCCTCTTGATGATGGAGCAAGTGCTTCCACTCGTGATGAACCTGAATCCACGGATGGACTTGGAGCTTCCAACAGGTGCTGACGTGCTAACTGGTTATTCACAGCCAGAACAGAGCGTTGGGTGTGAGGAGGCTGATATGTAGCGCCCATACCATGTAGTTCAACATCTTGCAAAATGAGTTTCCCGGGACTCCCCACGGGGAGGTCCCCTACACGCTGCATGATCACGTTGTTGATGTGGGACTCCTCACCCTGAACTGCAGCATGGATGGTGTGTAGCGCAATGATGTCGTCCTCATCGATGTGCATGAGTGCTGCAACATGGGACACCATGCCTTCGTAAGTTGCCATACGGACAGCAAGTCGTCGGGGAGGTCGATGTAGTTGGTACACCGCCAAAGGCTGTAGTCCATCTTGCCCATCAGTCCCGTCATGATCATGTCTGCTACGGGCATCAGAGTAGTCATCGTCATCATCATCTTCCGACTCATCCGAGCCAGACAAAGGCACGGGAAGATCACCAGCGGAGGCATCAAAAGAGCCCACAACTGCGGGAGCTGTTGCCGTAGAGGTATCTTGCGGACCAACCATGTTGCCGTAGAGGTATCTCGCTTGGTGAGGTGGGGCTCCGATCTCAAAGACAATGCCGGCCCCATTTTCAAGCTGCGTCCCAGGTCCAGGACGACGTTGAATCAACTCATCATAGTAGAGGGCCTCGCAGATTCGGCCATTGTCGCAAAATCTGTCCAGGCGGGTGGCAGCAAGAATGTCGTCTCGGTATACGCGAGAGGGTAGAACCACCGCAATGTGTTGAAGCCTCGTGACGGTCGCACTGCGCCATCTCACGGACACAACCGCTGCCACTTCATCTTGGTATTCAGTCTGAAAGAGAATCAGGTGGACACCAGGGGGGTGTCCTGTTGGTACAAGAGGAGCAGGTCGAACAACCCAAACATGCCAAGGCACAGCAGCAGGGTCAAAGACATCACTCCACAAATCAGCGATGCTGGTGGGCCATTGTTGGTATCCACTGTCCAGACGTATAGGTCGATTGTCATAGGAAAGTCGGCGACCTTCAGCAATCAAGCACCACGTCGTTGCATATAGGACCGGCCCTTCATCAATTCGTTCGACTGCACTCTCACGTACAAAGGTCTCATGCAGGCTTTGAACAAAGGCCGGCATGGCATCCAATGGGGCCCCCAACTCAGGAAGACCATGTGTAGGATCATCTGCAAGAGGATCTCCAGGTCGTGGATGTACAGGAGGAGGTGAAGAATCTCCTTCAGGTACACGTTGTAGTCGAGGACCATGATCAAAAGTGCTCGTCGTCAAAGTAGTCGATATAGCGTTCACAAACTCCCGGAAGGAGTCATACAACACCTCGGCACGAAGGCGTACTGCTTGGAGTTGGGCTGCCCAGGTTGCTGTCTGGGCAGTCACTTTGTCAGCTAAGCTGAATGGAAGACAGCCAGGTCTGCATGCTGCACCAGTTGAAGAACATTCCTCAACCTGGTAGGCCTCAACAGAACTGGCAAAGGAGACCGTTGGCCTTCTGCGGATTCTGCGGGATCTGTTCACAGGTAGACACTGATCACCGCGGCCCGTCTTCATGCATTTGCACGCAAGGCCACACATGGGCGCTTGGCACCTTTGTCTTCGTCTTCCAAGCCTGAGTCTGTATCGTGGAGGGCATCCTTGGGCCTTTCGAATGTGGTCACATCCACGCCAAGGGAACTTGCAATCGCTTTGTAGATGGTAGCCAATTGAGCACAGAGCTTCTCCTCTTCCTGATCTGCAGTCAACTCTGGCACAGGTTCCTGTTCGTCGTCGGAGAGGATAACTTCGCCTTTGCCTCCAGTGTTCAGGTTGTGGATGGTCTTCTTGGCCTTGTTCACTTCGTCCGTGGCCGCAGTAGCTTGTTCCTGATAGGCTGCTTGCTGCTTGCGGAAGTCGGCCAACTGTTTCTCCCATAGTTGGACGCTCTCGGACAAGTGTTTGGTCCAAGCCATCCGGTGGCTTCGACGGGCTTCCGCCACTTCCCCAAGGCTGCGCTTGGCTTTGCCTAGGGCCGTTGTGGCCACATGCAAAGACTTGATGTGCAGCCTGTCCTTTTCCTGTTCGCTCCTCTCCAGAATTTCGCGGACACTTTCCGGCATAGTCTCCTCCTTGCCCTTGTACTCTTTTCTCAACGCTGTCATCAGCTCGACATTGATCGAAGTCGCAGCGAGACTCGGAGACGGTGACAAGGGTGGAGTTAAGCCTTGAAAGGGCGAGTTCTCCTGGGTAGCCCAAGGTGGTGGGCCATTGGAGGATCCAGGGCCAGGATAGCCAAAGGGTGACAGAGCGCCACCACCTTGATCCGGAGGCTTGTCGCTGGGATAGCCCTCTTTCCCTTTCTTTTCCTTTTGCTCTTTGGGATGTTTGCTTCTTGGTCTGCGTTTGGGCTTCCCTTGCTCTGGTGCATGATCGGCTTGCTGTTTCCAATCCCAATGCTGCGTCTGCGGCTTCTTGGGTGGTTTGGATGGCCGTCTCTTGGGGTCCTCCTGCTGGCGGGGGGGTGCGGTTGATTGCCAATGCTTCCCACATTTGGCACAGTAGTCCGCTGCCTTCCCATTGTTCCAGCGGCATTTCCCACAAGTCCATGGCCACGATTCTTGCCAAGTCGCCATGGTTGGCAACAGCCGACCGATGGTCTTCAGCAGGTTGTAGTCCCTGCTGTGATGCCGGGCTAGTGTTGCACGGATTGCGTAGATCCTCTGCACTGTAAGGGTCCTCAGCCCAGTACGATGCAGGTGGAGATCCAGTCTTGCCTTGGATCTCTTTTTCCGCCCAGCTCTCCTCTGTGAAGGAGTAATTGCCGAATTGAAGGATTAGGTGGACAGCCAACCCACGGGCGGGCAAGGCGGGGGAGCCGCTATGGCGACACAGGCTCGCTAAGGTTCCGAGGCACAGGCTGTGCCTTGATGCTGAAACCTTTGGTAAACTAACCCTGGAAATACAAAACCCACAATAGCTGGCCTACCTTTAGAAACATCCGATGAGTAGACTATTTGAACACCCCGGCGCCCCAGCTTATACAGAATTCCCCTCAAATGGAATCAGATGTAGCTTATGCCAAGGGCATGGGGTATCTGGGTTGGTTAATGATGGCTATTGATTCGATCTTGATTTCGCTCAGCTGCCTGGAGGACGACGTCTCGCATCAGTGTTTGCCGTGCCCCAGGGGGTTCTTTTGCGCCGGCGGCGCACCGCAGCAGTGCCCACGAGGACCGACCGGCACCAGAGCGCCAGCCGTTGATCAGTCGATGTTGATAGAGCTTGCGGGGGTAAGACCTATGGTGGTTTCTTAAAGTAGGAAACCCCCAACAATGGTTGGTTTAATATGGTTTAATGCTATGGATGGTTTTTGATGGACGATTTGGGGGTACCCCTATTTATTATTTTGAGAATCCACATCTCCCATTATTTGGTAACGTTGGCTGAACTTGCCAGCCTTCCCTGGTAGAGTGCAACCGCCAACTTCCACTCCCAATGGTTTTATCTAGCAACAGTGGGTACACCCATGGTATTCAACAGGGTGCATCAAGGGTGTGCTGCGAAAATTGGTTCCCTTGGACCACTGAGATGGGGGTGAGGGCTATTGCTGCACCCCTGAACCAACCCATCAGATCCAGCGGTCTAGCGCTGCCAGCTATGATGGTGTCATGGTTCGCACATGGTTCACTTTTATTGAGGCGCATAGTGGACCCACCCCAACTGATTCACCATGGCGAGGTTTAGTGGTTCACCATGGTTCACCTTGGTTATTCATACTTGGTGAACCCCTGGTCCCTTTGAACGGCTGATGGGACCCCAGGCTGAGGCTGAGATTCCTTGTGGTGCAGCGCGACCCCGCCTGCGCAGGCCGCTTCTCCAACGTCACAGGCATGGGCGAGTGCCTTCCCTGTGCCCAAGGCACCTTCGCTAGTGAAGCGGGATCCACTCTCTGCAGCTCATGTTTTCCAGGGTTGCTTGGCCGGGACCTGGTCGGCTGGGGAATGGTGGATTATAAGGGCAGGCGACGGCTGAGGGAATCTGAGGGATTTCTATGTAGATAGTTTTTGTGTAGATATGTATATATTCACTTTTATATTTTCATAGTTTTAAACTTGTACATCCCACTATCGATTTCTGTGCGTTCAGTTCTACATGGATTGTTTCTTTCTTCCTATTCATTTCCTGTATGTTCGTGAAACTTGCATGTCTTTGGGTTGGCTACTCTCGTTACATGTTCTATTACTCATCTTATGTATGCACATGTCTTTCCATTGCATACTTGGCATGCGTAATCCCTCCACCAATGTGCCCTCCCCGGTCGCCCTGGTCACACCTCGCACGTTTTCAGGCGCAAAGAATGCCGCAGAAAATGTACGAAATCAACTGATAATCTTGGCAGTGATTTTTTTCCCCTAACAGAGCATGCAAATTCCACTCAGTGAAGGATATTCAAGGCCTCATATGGTGTTTACACCCGTAATCTCTAAAAAACAACAAAAGCGTATTTTTTTTTCCAGGGTTATCAGGGTTTATAGATTTTTTTAAGTGCCTCGAAAAGCCTGGTTGCGTGGTTTGGGTTGCTGGATCTCTGCCGTGAGGTTTTATGGCGCAGTCAAAGGGCTGGAGAAATGCGAAAAGTGCCCCAAAGGAGAATACATGTCACTGGGCGTGGGTTTCGTGCATGGTTAGTGGTGGTCCAACCTATGGTTGAATTTGTCGTAAAAACCTATAATATGGTTAAACCTATGGGACCTATGGTTAAACCTAACGCCAAATGTCCCAACTCTAAAGTCACCAGTGTCAATACAGCAGTCATGTGTGAATTGATGTTCGTTGACTGAAAATTTGGTAGACTTAGTAAAACACATACGTTGTTTTGGATCAGTTCAAAGCACATTGCTTTTGGTCATGTGTTGCTGCAAGGCAATGGGTGTGCTGATGCGACAGTGGGCCAATGGTCAGTGATACTTCTTCTGGCCATGAGTTGATTTTGTTCAAAGATGGTTGAAATGCAGATGGAGATGCATTTCATCAGGCATGGTTCGGTCGCACTTTGTGTCTTTCAACTTCATGATAGCCATGGGATTTTTCGAATTCCACATAGTAATCATAAATGAATGGAAAAGGGTACACCCAAATCATCGGTATCCCTCCTATGAATGACCATAACCTCGCTAATTTGGGTGGCCCAGGGGCGTGTTGTGCCACTGGTGCCATGGCAGTGGACCCATCCAAAGCGGTTGATCAACAGACTTTTTAGGTCTCAGCCGATTGCACCTGGACTTGATCCGTGCTCATGTGTTTATGAACCCGAGTCCTTTTTCTCCAAGCAAAGGGATTGATAAGCCATATGATGTGTGGGGAGACGACATGAGCTTTCCGAGTCTCTATTTAGTGGGTCAAGAAAAGAGCCATTTCTCTCAGATATGTCTCTGCCAAAAAGGTATTTTCCCAGGGCTGCCCTTCCACACATATAGATCCAGATTTTCCGTGGTTGAGGCAAGCCACATGCCGTGGTCGTTCCCAACTTACGAAGCAGTATGACACTTTGATTGCTTCAATTTTGTCGCTTGCCCATGCATCAAGTAGGTATGTAAAGAAAAATGAAGAGAGGCCTCCATTTACCACTTAGCGATGGTGAGCAACCAATGTTTGTATCCAACAACAGACAGCAAGAAAATAATGGCAACCAACCCATCATAGCCAATCAAACAAAACCCACCACCGCCTCCGCCACTTCAACGCCAATGCCAATGCCACCACCACCACTTCCACCACCTGCACCACCACTGCCAGCAACAACAACACCAGCAAGCAGAAGTATTTGTGAATTCAACGCTAAGCAGCAACACCGCGGTGAAGTGTTTCTTTCTGCAGCTCAGGCCACTCTACGGAGCCCTTGCTTGCCAAGCGTGCAGCTTGGGCATGGTGACTGAGGAGAGTGGCGCGCAAGCTGTCTCAGAGCAACCTGGCTCACAGTAGCTGTCCCTGAATTTGCATGATGATGATGATGATGATGATGATGATGATGATGATGATGATGGATGATGGATGATTGATGATTGATGATTGATGATCGATGATCGACGATCGGTGATCGATGATTATTTTTTGAGGATGGATGATTGATGGTTGATGACCTGTGATTGATGATAGATGATCGACGTTTGATGACCGATGATTGATGATAGATGATTGATGTTTGATGACCGATGATTGATGATCGATGATTGATGTTTGATGACCGGTGATTGATGATCGATGATTGATGATGATGATTGATGATGGATGATAATGATGGTGATGATTGATGATAATGATGGTGATGATGATGATGACGATGACGATGATGATGATGATGATGATGATGGTGGTGGTGATGATGATGGTGATTGATGATCGGTGATGTGCGATCGGTGATTGATGATCGGTGATGGGCGATCGGTGAATGATGATCGGTTTTCGATGATGGATGATTGATGATTTTTGACACATGATTGATGACAAATGATTGGTGATTGATGATGGAAGACACATGATTGATGACAAATGATTGGTGATTGATGATGGATGACACATGATTGATGATGGATGGATGGATGGATGGATGGATGGATGGATGGATGGATGGATGGATGGATGGATGGATGGATGGATGGATGGATGGA
>VSDK01007166.1:799914-825279 GCA_009767595.1 Symbiodinium kawagutii | reverse complement strand
TGATGATGATGATGATGATGATGATGATGATGATGATGATGATGATGATGAGGACGACGACGATGATGATGATGATGATGATGATGAGGATGAGGATGAGGATGGTGATGGTGTCCATTCGAACCTTCCTGCCCTCCCAGGTGCCAGTGTGCTGAGGGCTTCTTCATGTGCACCGGCACCGGCTGCGTGCCATGTCCTGAGGGTCTCCATTGCGCAGCGGGACTTGGCGTCCCAGTGCAGCGTGCTGGCTACTGGACGGGCGGAAGCCAGTGCAGCTTCGCGGTGCTGCAGTGTGTCTGAGCTGTTCGCCAGAGCTCTGGTGGGGTGTTCTTTAGAAGGTGCACAAGCTGGTGAGCTGGTGTTGATTTCTTGCCGGATCGATTTTTGAACGGCATCATATGACATTATGTTTGAAATGTGAGGCCATTTTGGTTGAGTATTTATTTTGGTCATTTAAATGTTTGGGGCGCATGTACGATCGTCCGATTTGCAGGAGGTAAGTCTCCCACACAATTGAAATACGCCAGGGCGGTGCCCCCGAGCCATAAGTGTAACTAGGACAAGTCACTATTTGCATTAGCCCCCCTGGGTTCGCACAAAAAGGGGGATTCTGTTGCACCTGTACTCCATCATGATTCATGGTGGCTGGCTTCCCCTCATGCTTCACATGTCGGAGATTGGACCGGCTGCCGGCGATGTTCAAGCAGGTTCTGTCTTTGTGGGTGTTGGTTTCAGCGACGGTGTTGCTTTTCTCGTACTTGTTGTTTGGGACCCTTTCGGCCTCCAAGACCGAGGAGAATTAAACCTATTGTAGTTTCAATACAACTTTGAGGATAATCAATCATTACCCCTATTATTGTTGTTTCAATTGCTAAGGCTGCTTACTTCCTGTTGTGAGAGACCCGGTGACCCCTTGCTCATTAATGAATTTCCGATCTGTTTGCGGACTACCACAGTTAATTAATCATCGTTCACCAGCATTGGCCATTCATGACCCATCAGATATCATCGAATCATCAACTATCAAGCACCTTCACTATACACCAAGCATTAACCCTTTACCACAAACCAATTGTTAACCATTCATTTACCAATCATTCACCATCATTAGCCATCATTAGCCATCATTAGCCATCATTGACCATGTTTGCTCAACAACGTTTCGCTATCACCAGCTGACCCCTTGACGGCGGTTGCCTCGTTAAGGGGCAGCACCCGAGGCCGCAGCTTCTCAGAGTGTCCTGGGGACTCCGCGTTGGGCAGCTGCGCGGAAGGGCGGGAAGGCGTGGCCTGCAACAACTGCGCCTTGGCGCAGCAGTGGAGGTACTTCACCAAGGACAACGGCGCTGGTGGTTGGTGAAGTGGGTGAGGTTTTGAAGACTTTTGGATCTAGTTTGCTGGAGTGATAGTAGAACTTCAAAGTAGGATTTTAGGTATTTCCGTTCAGGTTTTTGATGTAGGCATGCCTTTGCAGATAGGTGGATAGGTAGAGATACTCACAGCCATGACTGATGATGAACCAACAAATGATGGGAATATCAGGCATAGAAACGAATATTTGTGGGACGAAGGATTGACATGGATTCACTGTTTCAGTGTATGGTCATCACGAAACGTGTACAAACTTTGACATGCAACAAAACAGTACCAGTTGCATGAAGATCTAGAGTGATTAATTATACACCTTGCAAAGATTATTCATAGTTTATAATGCACCGTATTGAACTACAATACGAATGAAAGATAACGGTTGTTCATGCTCTAGGAACATGACCTTGAATGGTTGCACAAACCATTGCAATGAAACCAAGTGATTGAAAGTAAGCTGAAAGCTGAGACCTTGCGCAGCAGCTTCGTCCCCTCCGTGCTGGTGCACTCCCTGGGTTTGCTGAGGCAAAGAGAACTATTTTCCACGGGAAGATGGGACCTGCTCCCGTGCCTTGCACCGAGGGGGGCGAGGGAGGGCCTAGGGAAGGCCGAGATGCTGCTGTGGCCTTTCGGCTTGCCGCTGCCAGGTTGTGGCCCGATGGATTTCGCGCCCGCAGTTCTGGCCATCGTGGGCGGATTTCTCTTCGTGGCCTTGCTGCTTGGCTGGCAAGCGCTATGAATGGATGATTTTGTGGATGCCACCTGTGCATTCCAGGGTGCAAGCTGGTTTTGGTAAGATGTTTTATTTGCGGTACATCTCATACATATGTTTTTGTGTTGGGCTGTTTTGAGGAAACCTTCCTGTCACACCTATAATTTCATAGCCCTACTTGCCTAAGCGCATTTGTGGCAGGTGTTTTCTTGCAATTGTGCGCTGCAGTTCTTGGCCTTTGGGATGATTTTTGTTTGTGGCAATGTGGACCCCATACGGATGCACAGACATACAGATGGACAAACATCTACTGCACAGTGACAGGTTCATGTTTGGAAGATTGTTTTCAAACACATGGGCATGCACATTAAAGCAAACTGCAAGTATGGTCATAGCTTCCATTTTAGTTATCAGAAGATATATCTAGTGCAGTAGTGCCTAGCTACATCTACCCCAAGGTCAATGAAAATCCGCGTGTTCATGAAAGCGCCACACATCACCACACCACTCTCAATGTTTGCACTGTCCAAGGACCCTGCGAAGGCCCCCAGAGGCTTCCTTGAAAGAAGCAAATTATTTCACCAACATTGGTGTTGATTGTTAAGACTCACTGGTCATTAACCAGCGGAGTAACGGTGTTGATCATTCATGTTGATAGTTAAGATTGGTAAGACATGCGCACACACACATATTCATAGTAATAACAATAGTAATCACAATAATAAGAATGATAGTAACAATAACAATAACAATAAGAATAACTTTAGTAGTCATAACACTAATGAGAATAGTAATAATGTTAAGAACAATAACGATGATAACAATAACAATAATAGTAATAATGATAATAATAGTAACAATTGTAGTAATAATGACACATAATAGTCAACAATGGCCAACTCCCTGCTAGCTATTGTCGTTGGCCATTGTTGATCATTGACCAGCTGATTATGTAGCTAGTGAACCATCACGAAGCACAGGCGTGTTGCTCATCACCATCGCTAGTTTTCCAAGGGCTACTCGTCAAACACAAGCTCGGTGCGGAGCACCTTTTTGTCGATGGATCAACGCTGGTGGTTTTCACAAGGGTCCAAGAAACACCCCAGGGAACAAATTCCTTGCATCCCATCAGTGCCAAGTTGAGTCAATAAAAGCGCTTGCTGGGTTTGACAGATGTTAGCCAACCCCTTGGATGGTTTTGTTGGCCGTTAGCCACCCCGTGGTGGTTTAATGATTTTCCAACCCTTGGACGGTTACCCAAGTTCACCACCCTGGGGTTGCCAGCATGTGCCAGCGAAATTGGGCATGTATGATTCCAACAGGCCCTATCAGCCAGCGGCTGAACCAAAAACAACGTCGACGTAAAGACTTCACCTGGCTCACAATGGTTGAATGACGTTGAGTCATTTCTCAGTGGTTGGGTGGATGCTGCACTTGAGCTTGTCAGGGTGCCATCTCTGCGCCAGGTTGATCAACTGCATCAAGTTGGACACTTGGCTGCGGATTCAGGCGGTGAAGGTTGAGATAAACTGCCTCGCTGCTTTTACAAGAACCTGAGTCCTTTCTCATGCAGGAACATTTTCCGACATTGTTCAAACTCAAGCCATCACGGCCACTGTCATTGACAACCATTCTGTTTACCACTGGTAAGCTCTTTAAGCCACTGGATTGGATTTTGATCGTCAATCAATCCCATTTTGATCGTCATCAACTGAATCATTCCCATTGTTCAAACCTCGTTAGCCATCAAATTCTGTTGTACCCCGTGGGTCTCTAAATTTGATGGTCAGCATCCCATTTGAGACCCACGGGGTGTCTCGATTGATGTTCCAATGCCCATCCAGGGATAGGACCTCGGCATGGCAGCCACACGAACAGCCAGTGACTTCGCTTGGGTGAACGTTGAATGGTTTTTTGGATGGCTTCGATGGGACATAGATGGGGTTTTTGTTGATGTTTTGTTGATGGCCGTTGTTTTTTTGTTCCGAATGGCGTTTGTATACATGAGTGTTTCTCAAGATCGGGGTGCCCCCAAATCATCCAAAATTGATCAATCATTCTTAACACACCTTTTGGGGCACCCCCATTTCAAGAAACATCCCCACAGAAATCATGGGACACTTCACCCACTGGAGCCTCAGATCCGCCCACCAGGATTTGAACCAGCAGAGCTTGAACATGTTGACGGTGGCGGCTGTGGGAGGTCAACTCGTGATGGCAGTGCAAACGCTGAGCTCTATGAGGCCATGCAGTACAAGGGGATTTGGGAAGCGATCGCTGGCTGCATGCATGTTTCTATCTCAATATGCACATGTACCCATTTTTTGCATCTTTATTCAAGTGTATATAATGTATAGTTACAGTATGCGTTTTGTTTATTCATACCAGCGTTGCACAACTTAATTTTCTAGATATGTGTAGAACAAATGCTTTTATACATCAAACTATCCCGAATTATTCGCATGTGCTGACAAACGTCTCAACACATGTATTCGTAATTGAGGCCTATGTATGTATGCGCATCCGTGTGCATAACTGGCATACCTCCATGTGCGCATATGCTTTGGAGGCACGGCAGCAGGTTCTTTAACGAGGTGTAGCATTCTGATCTGGGTGTTCGACTTGAAACCTTTTTGTGAATCCTTTTTGGGTTTGATCCCGTGTAGAAGCACGCAAGTGTATAAATGTTTTCCCTGTACCTTGTGTCCGCGTCTTTGGAATAGATGATTCCATCCCACAATCCACCTGTCACTGGACTCTGGCTGGATTCGCCATGTCACTGGACTCTGGCTGACCGACAGGAAGGATATTTGGTAGATGTGCTAGCCATTGGTAGCTGGAAGCATCAGCAATGGAGAACCCTCAGGAGCTGTAGGTCTGGGGTATCACCAGCCCAACAAACCAGATTACTGGCACCAGGGTGAAGAAAGTCAGAGCGCCGCGGGGACCAGGGTCCGTCAGGCAACTGTCCATCGAGTGGGTGGAACCTGTGCGATACTTGATCCAGATGACAACCATCCTGGCCTTTGCGCCTGGGCTGCAGCGGTGTGTTGCTGTGGATTTGAGCCATGATGGTTGATACTGATTTTCACTGGTGGTGGTTGAGATTTTTTTGTTGGCAGGAAGGGTGGTGGGTAGAATGCTTCATATATAGATAGTAGATCTGATGGTGAGGAATGTTCAGGCGATGTTGGTGACGGTGACGGGTGATTGTTAGGAGGATCTTAATGATGGTTCAAGAATGCCCAATCATGGTTGGTAATGGTCAGACATGGTTCGTGGCTAGTGGATGATTGACCATGGATACTCGTGATGGTACAGAATCAAATAGTGCTTAATCACTTTTGAAATGCAAGGAATTGGCTCTTGACTAGTGGTTTGGATCGTGATGCTGGTGATGATTAGGAATGGTCCATCATTGTTGTTAGTGCAAAATGTACGTTCTGAATTGTAGTTGATGGTTAGTGGATTCTTCCTGATCCTAATCATGGTTGGGAATGGCCAATTACTGTTGACGATGGTCCCTAGTGGCCAGTGATTCTTGATGGTTTGGAATGGTTAATGGATAGCGGAAGATTAATAATGGACATATAATCACTAATGATTGGAAAATGGCCAGTCATTGTGGCTGATGGTCAAGACCGGTTGATGGTTAACATGTTGTTTTCAAGATGGATAGGAATAAGAATTCAGACTGGTCGGGCATTGTTGATGCTGGCCAATACAGCTTGATTGTAGCGGATTATAATGGAATAGTTTTATTCATTCTTTAAGGAGGGTCAATATCATTCCTGTTGATGTTGAACGACGGTTAATGGTGAGGGGGGTATCGATGATGGAGATTAACACTGGTTAAGAATGGTCAGGCAATTGTTGATGATGGTCAAGATTGCTTGGTGGTCAGTTGATTGTGAATGATGGATTTCAATGATGGATGAGAATAGGCCAATCATGGTTGATGATTGTCAACAAAGCTTGATGGGAATGTTAATTGGGAATGATGGATGCGCATGATGCTTGAATGGTTCATCATGGGTGATGATGGTGCGTGATTGCCAGGGCCGATTATGAATGCTTGAAACTAGTGAAGACTAAAAATGTTGTGTATTCATCGATGGTTGTCAAGAACTGTCAATGTGGTGGTTTCTCACGTCATAGGGGTACCCCCAACTCATCCAATGTTCATCAATTATAACAGTAAACCAACCATTTTGGGGTTTTCTGTCTTGAGAAACCCCCATGTCTAGCAAAGCTTGCAAAGCATTGAGCACACAGGGCAGGGACTCGGAACCAGGGGCATTGGCCTCGCTGTGCTTAGATCTAGGCGGACCTTGGGTCCCCCAGTCCAAAAGGACATCACTGGTGTAACCGGGGGAAGCTTCTGAACCATTACTTTGACTGTTCTTGTTGAAGCTATCACCCAACAAATGGCAGTTGAGGGAAAAGCAGCACCTTCATTGTATGTTCAAACATTTGTTTCCCCACAAGCCATGTGTGGGTAGATTCCGGCCCAGGATGCAACCAACGAGCGCAGCCCCGACCAAGGACCTGGACTGGATTCGAATCTCCTGCCTGGCTGGCCGCGACAGTCCGACCATGAAATTCGTTCCCCGGCATCAGATTGGCCCAACGGCTGAGCGCAAAGTGGAGGTCGAAAGCACCACTGGAAATGGTTTTACCCTCGCTGTTGATACTATGACACTCTGATTATCAACCATCATCAGGGGTCACCAACCATCATGTGCCAAAATGGGCTTGATGACTATGATTCGATCTTCACTGCTTTGTTTTGCTCATCATTTTTGCCAGCTACTGGCAACTCATCAACGAAAACTGCTTGGCTAAGCTTCCAAGGTGGGAAAGCTACTGGTGTGCCCTGGCGGTATCGCTTTCTTGGGCCTTTGTTGGCTCATCTCCCGCTGGCGTGGACGCCGCCTACCCCTGGATGCTTGGACACTGCGGGTCGGGTCTTGGGGTAGGTGACTCTCGTTGAAGTTGCGGGTCGTGAATCAGACGGATCCTTTTCGGGATAGTATGGACGCACTCCTACCATTACATCACTGTTCAGTAGGGACTTTTGGATAGGTCCTGAAGTCGGCCAATCAGCTTGCAACGATTCTAGATGCCACAATGGTTCATGGCTTGCACCACGATACACCTAGATACCAAGATACACTCTGCAATCAACTGAGCACGCTTTGTGCAACTTCATGCAGAACATTGCAGAGCAACATTCACTGTTGATGCTGTGCCCTTTTTTGGTACCCTGCTTTTGGAATGGTGCTCTGCAAAGGCTTAAAGGTGTTTTCCAGAAACGGCTGTGGGTCAAAACCCTTTCCCCCTGGCTCCCCCATCATTAGCCATTGTTTCCCACTAATGTTGTTGGTAAACTTATCCCCAACAGAATTCTTGGTTAAAGCACCCATAGCCAAATGGCTTGCATGGGTGAGGATGCCATTTTCAACCTGAGCGGCATCCTGGTCTTCGCCCTCTTCATCTCCATCACTTTGGTGGTCCTGGACCCCCTGCGCTGTGCCAGTAATCCCGACGGCTCCGCTTCCATGGCCTCGAATCCGGGCATCATTTGCTTCAACTCAGGCGGCTGCGGCACTGGCCAGGGCCCGCTTGGGAGGCATGAATCTCAGGCACCCTCCTACCATGTTTGGATGGTTGACCATGGCTTGCCATGGTATGCCATGGTCTGCTGTAGTTTACCATGGGTTACCATGGTTTACCATTGGGAATCGGGCTTCTACCATTTCTATCGAGAAAAGTTCACAGAGAGAGATCCCAGTTTCCCGCCAGGGACAGGTAGCTGATGTCCACAGGGTGCCGCGATCATCGACCCCGGGGAAATCAGCTGCATGAAATCGATCCGAAGGTTTTTGCACCTACTCCACTACACAAGTCAGCGTGGTACCATCAGGGTCATGGTTGTTGAGGGTACCAACCAGGACAAACCAATCTACTACTCCAAGCACAGTTCCCAATAACTATTTGTGCATTATAAATTTGCATGGGTCCACCTAGAGGTTGCTGTTAGCCATTCGAACACTACGATCACTTCCAACTGGGTTCAGGGACATCATTTTCCCGGCGAGCGCCAGGAGAGCACACAGGCCTTTTTGTGTTGTCGATCTTCGGAATCATTGCCTATCCCATCGCCATTTTGTCCTGGGCTGCTCGGATGCATTTCCATCAGGGGGTCCCCATTGTGGGCTGCATCATTCTTATTCGCGCAGCCGTCAAGAAGTTGATGATCCTCCATGGAGTCTTAGTTTTAGGAAGACATATAGCCATAGATTTGAGGTTCGGCTTCGTCATCTGTGCAGATGTCAATGTCTAGGCACCGTCACACACACTGTGTGTGGGCAGTGGTGGGTTCACCTTTGCAGCACTGAATTGCTGCACCTTTGGGATCCCTTGGGGACTTGCCAGGATGTGTTGAATCTGCGTGTTAGAGATGAGATCTCAGATTGACTTAGCATCAACCCTTCAAAGGTTGAAGCTAAGATGACTGGTTGGGACTGCTAAAGAGTCGCCATTAGTTTTCCGTGACTTGGCTCCCAGTTTAGATCCCAACCAATGGGTGAACTGCCAATGGATGGCTAGTCCAAGTTGATCCAAAATCCCCACCAAAGCTTTGGCCCCCAGCTGCGCTCAACGGGCCACCTAGGCGACCTACACCACGCTCAAATACCCTGGGCGCGTGTCCAGTGGTCGGGGCCTGCAGTTGGTGCATCGACATCGATTCCTTTTTCAACGCTTCAAACCGGAACGCTACTACTTTGGACGCTTGGATGGGTGGGATGGATTTTCATAGGAAAATTGCATGAGAGAGAATCATTTTTTACACAAATACTGAGCTTGATATTGAAATGTTCATGAACTTGTTGGCAGCTTTTGTTTTTTTGCGACTCCTTTCACTTCCTGCTGGTGTGTTTCTCACAGACTTGCTTTCCTACATTCCGCTGCAAAATGCACAGTTGCTGTCCCCAGCACTTGTTCCCGTTTTTTTCACTAGGAAGCATGAGCAGCAAATAGCAACAACCAGCGACCAGTTTATCAGGTCAGGTTTTCTGGAGATTTGTGGAGGTCAGGATTTTTTGTCGAAGTTATAATTCAACTGTAAAAAACAAGATGGTTTCCGTGATTTGTAAATGTATTGGTGCATTTTGAAGGGTACATGCCTGCCCCATGCCCGTTGATTCGAAATCCCTTCAGCTCTACCCGTTTGCAACAACTACTCTTATATTAGGATCCCTTTCCCAGATGATAAATACACCAAACAGGGATCCTAAATGAATAGACTAAAGCTTTGGGGGAAAATACTTTGCCGCCGATTGTTATGGAATGAGTGTGTTTGTGTGCGTGTGTTTGTTTGTGTGTGTGTGTGTGCGCATTTTTCCCCTCCCCCTTCGAAGAAAACAAGCGAGCTGAATTTCATTGAATTTCGACCCAGTTTCGGCTTTTCGCCCCCAACAAATTCTGCGGATGGGGTGCCGACTCTCGGATTATGCAGCCCTGATCCCAGAAATATGAACCATGGACCAGAGAACTAAAATTTTCAACACATTGCGATGACCCTTGAAGATGGTTGCAAGCCCTTTGCTGTGATGTGGTGTGTGAAGCGTCATGTGTATCCAATCCCATTTGGCACCCCAGGAGCTGTGTTGCTGTGGCGGAACTGTCTCGCAGCTTGGCACCATGGTTTTCACATGGCGGTGTTGACATCATCAACTTTTTTAGGGATTTGGGCGTGCCACTCTAAAAGGACACTTATAGGATTTGTTCTTTTATTTTTCTTGGATCCCCTTTGGATGTCCCTACTTTGACTGAAACAAGGTCAGGGTGACTGACTTGTCCCACTCCAACTCACGCTTACCGCCATGGATTGCAACCACGCGCAGGTTGCGATCTTTCCGGTGATCTTTGGCAGCGTGCCGGAAGTGCAGATGGAGTTACTTGACGCCATACCCAGCCCGAGGGAGATCCCGAGGGTGGCGGTAGCATGTTGTCGTTGTGGTGGTAGTGATGGCAGTGCGGTAGTGGCGTTGATGTCGGTCCTGTTGCTGTGCTTTGGCCTTTGGTTGCAGTATGTTTGGCATGTTTCATTCGGAGAATGTGGACGGCCCAGCTTCACATGTTTATCATTTTTCTGGATTTGCCCTGATCTTCATGACTTTGCGAAGAGGTTCAAATGGTGCAATAATGATACTGGAATAGCAATGTCAAGAATGGTGGTTTCTCAAAATAGGGAACCCCTTAAAATGGCTGGTTTACTACTATGAATGACTATTAATGGATGATTTAGGGGCACCCCTATTCTGAGAAACCACCAATGTTCCCCATGATTTTTGAAAGTGCGCGAAGGCGACCTCAAAGAGTTCATGAACGAAGAGTGCAGCGAAATTCTTCACGCTGGATGTCCCCTCAATGGCACAGTTTGGCTTCACGAGCTGTTGGGATTACATGGCTGAGATCATTTCTAGCACAAGGTAAGGTGTTTAAGTACCTGCACCGTTCCATAGTGCACGGTTTCTACGCTTTTCGGATCGGTGGTTTCAAATAGTTTTGATGTCCAACTATACCTGGCGATGATTGTCACTGTTTCGTTGAATCATAAGTTTGGGTACGGTCCAAAGCTTTGACCGTAACCGCCTAGCAGTTTTGGGTAATCACATTTCATCATACTTGTAGATTCACCAGGGTCGCAACGGCTTCTTGGTCTCCCAAGTTGGCACGGCTTGGAGGCAACCGATTTTAAACTGAGCAACCCCTTAATTGCTGAGGGCCCATGGAATCTTTTGGACCAAGTGTCCAGATCAAGGCTTTTTGAAAATGATATGCAGATTACGTTTCCCTAGGGCATTTGATAGAGTATGGTCATCAGATGCCGGACAATCGTTGAGAAGCAGTATTATCAACCCCTATTCTATCCTTCTTATCCTGAATCTATTTCCTTGATCCTTGATGCTTCGGGTATTGGGGGATGTTGCTTGGAAAACAGTATGTGCCCATACCTATAGAGCTGATCAGGGATCCTCGGCCACCTTCCACACGATGATCTGCTGGTAGCAGCACCAGCTGCTGTTTACCCTCGAAACTGGTCACTTGCTCCACACATGAGAATCCTGCTGAGCAACAATCTGACATCCAGGACCAATTGGCTAATAGCGGATCAATGTGGATTAATTATACTCGGGAGGTCCGTACGAATAACCTCCCCCATTTTTGTGGGTACCAGCTTTGTTGTAATATGTTTTGTTTTAATTGGGATCCAACAGAACCAAACAGGCTTGTACCCCCAAACC
This sequence comes from Symbiodinium kawagutii, assembly GCA_009767595.1. NCBI lineage: Eukaryota > Dinophyceae > Suessiales > Symbiodiniaceae > Symbiodinium > Symbiodinium kawagutii. The sequence goes on along the minus strand of VSDK01007166.1, from coordinate 813,885 downwards.
CAACTGCCATCATGCCTAGCAGGCGGGTAGCAAATTGTTTAATGCGCCGGCGATTAAGGAGCCCCAATGGTCACTCGGTCACTCGCTGTTTCAACCGTGTATTTGTTTGACACCACCACCCACGCCTTCGAGATGTAGGGTTGCAACCTCGTCCTTGGCATTTAAGCAGACAGCATGCCGGGTTAGACACTTAAATGAGAAGTAGGTTGGGTACCCCGCATCTCCATCCTACATTTGGCTCCTTTAGCTGTTGGGGATTATCCACATATTCTGACATCCTACCGCAGGGTCAGAAATTTGTTGGGCTTACTTCGGCCTTATTTTTCACGTTCCCTGATCGTTAAAGTCATTCAACTTCGAAGGCCGCAGCCCAACCCAACGGCAACACCAGGCTGTTGGGCGCTCTGATGATCTTCTCCGGTGCATTGCAAATCCGCAGCTGGGACGAATGTATCGGAGCCTTGCGTAGGAAGCAACCAGTGCTGATGCTATAGTGACCCATGGGGTGGAACGCATGATGCATGCTGATGCTGACTTGGATATTCAAGCACTGGCACTGGTTTAAAGCTATAGGCTATAGTTTTAAGAGACCAACATGCATTATCGATAATTGACAGACTTGCTACCTGCTGTAGGGCAAATCTGGGGAAGCTCTGGCACAAAAAGTATACATGGACAAATGTGGCAGTGGACGGGACGGGGAGGGAGAGAGGTCGAGATAGAATACGTATCGGACTATGTGGTTTGCTTACCTTGACAGTTACAGTGGCATCTATTGGAAGATGCTCCCTTTCTGACACCATGCTAGCATAATCGGTTCCACTTCGAATGACCTTGGATAGATGAAGCCCCAAAAACCGCAATAATCATAATTCCATAGAATGAACTGGCTGATTGGCGCCGAATCATCCAGCACTCAGCCCACCATGAGGCTCCATTATACCCACCATGCAAACCAAGAAACATTAAAGCCACCATGAATCACAAGTAACCCCACTTAACCCCACTTAACCACACCCTTTGAGCCCATCATGAACCACCAGTCATGACTATTGACGACCCTGATGCCATAACCACCACCGATTGCCAGCCGCCTTACAAGGCCTGTGGCCTTGGCGAACGGATCTGGCCAACTACATCGATTTGGTGCGGGCTGGGGGGTTTTGACGGTCACTGGTGATGGCTGGTTGGTTTGTTGGTTGATGGTTGATACTGGTTGAACTGAAGGTTTGCCATGGTTGATTTTGTTTTGTTATGGGTAGTTGCTGGGTAGTTATGGTTATTGTTGATTATGGTTGGTTGATGGTTAGTCTGTAGTTGGTTGGTGGTTAGTTTGTTGGTGCTTAGTTGGTATTCAACTGATGGTTGGCCGGTGCTTAGTTGATGGTTTATGATGGGTACTGCTACTGATCACTACGGCTGATTCTAAAAATTGTGGTGATTCATCAGCCCTACATTGATGATCACTGTGGTTATTGATTGTTGGTTGGTTCTTATGGTTCTTTGTTGCGGCTGATCGCCGATCTGTTTTGTTTCTTGGTGGGTCTGTTTTGTTTCTTGTTTCCCTGGCGCCAGGTGATCACCTGCATCCTACAGGTGGTGCTGTTGGGCGTGGCTCCCATGCTGAAGCACGATGTGTCAACCTCCACCGAGGCGCGGCCATGGCGGGGTGTGACTGGCAGTGAGCGTTGGCAGACAAGTCTTGCTGGCGCTTACATTACGCAAGTCATTGTGCTTTGCTGATTGGATCTGCTTGCACAAATAGCATGTTGTATAAATGTTGTGATGTCAGCTCAATGTTTGTATTCACAATGGCCCCAACAGACAACTGTTTCGTGCACTTAAGCATTGCTCTTCCACCTTTCTACTCACCTGTCAATTCACTCGCTTGGATGGCCCTTGATGCAACATCCGAATGGTAATAAAAGACCTTCAATTTTACCACAAATGGGCTGGTTTGTCCCATAGTGTAGCCTACTGTAGGGGCACATAGTGGCCATTACCCATGATCAAAACATCAATCGTTGGCTCATTCAAACATCATGAATCAGATGGAACGCTTGTGAGCCATCATTCATCAACCTCTACTATTGACGCTTATCACTCACGATGATTCGCATACCATCAGCCATCATTTGTCATGAATGCTTATGATCAGTCATTGATTTGTCACTAGCAGTTATGAACCGTTATTGAAGATCTTCATTCATTCCTAAGCACATCATCAGTTGACCAGTACGAAGCATCAACCGACACTACTCTCAACCGATCAAGTATCCGTCAGTGAAGGGTTAACCAGAATGAGCCATTCAACTTAACCATCAATGATTCATCCATTACGCAGATGCCCATCACATGTTGCTTACCCGGGCCCACGAGGAGCAGCTGGGAGCCATGCTGGCTTAGGTGCTGGGATGGATCCTGACCATCGCTGTGTTGAGTCCGGTTGTGGCAGGCCTCCTGGAGAACCGGAGGGGGGCGCTGCCCGTAACGGCTTGGGCATGAACTTAACGGTAAAGTCACCACTAAGAATGGTGGTTGGTGCAGAGTGGCAGTGGTTGGCGATTTTTTCAACATTATGGGGCTTAATTTTTTTTAAGTGGTTCTTGAAAAATTATGGGTGAATAGTGGCAGTGGTGAACAAAAATGTGTTGAATCACTCTTGGATGATAATGGTCATTTGTTGATAGTGGCTAACAATGCATAGTTGATAATTGGGGAGATAAAGACTGATACAAGACGTGTAACAATTGTGCTTTTTTCTTTTTATATGTGATAATAATATCACTATCAATTCATTTTAATTCGTCATGATCAACAGATCGGTGTGTGCGTGTTATTTACCAGTTACCAGTGGATATTAGTTAATCATGACAGACATTGACTGTTTCATCCTATGGCTTGGCCACGGTTGCTGGCTGGCTCCCCGGTGTAGCATGGAAGGCTTCGCAGCTCGGAGCGGCCAAACCTCCCGAGGTGTGGCAGCCATCGGCTACACGTTGCTGCGCAGCTACCGTCCGGAGAAGTTCTTCGGGATCTTCCTGTGCCACCACAAGGGCGGTGCGGGCAGCCTCTGTCGCTTGCTGAAGCCACTTGGTAGCAGATGTTTGTGGATGTGTCATCAGCATCAACGCATGAAACTCAAATGATTCGCATGGAGTTTTTGGAGGCATCCGTCGAGAATCATGAAACGGAAGATGGAAGGAAGGGAAGATTTCCATCCACATCTGCGGTATCGTAGGCTTCGAACCATGCAACAAAATATTGTCCAATATGACCCCTTGGATCATAAGAATTATTGGACTTGTCAAAGCCACAGAGCCATTGCTGCTGCTGGTGCTGCTATTGTTTTTGCTACTGCCAAAGCTGTTGCTGCTGGTGCTGGTGCTGCTCTTGCTGCCGTTGGTGTTGTTAGCGTCGGTGTTCTTGTTGTTTTCCTTGTTGTTGCTGCTGCTGTTTTAATGTTTGTTGTTGCTGTTCCTGCAGCTCCAATTGGTGCTCTTTTGGTAGTGGTGCTGCTGCGCATGCTGCGCCGCCGTTGCTTGTGTTGTTCTGCTGCAGCTGTTGTTGCTGTTGTAGTTGTCAACGGGTTGGCTGTTATCGTCATTCTCGCTGCTTGGCTGTTGTTATGATTGCTGATGGTGTAGTTGTCAGTTTGCCAAATTGTATTAGTAGTAGCAGTAGTAGTAGCAGCAGCAGCAGTAGTAGTAGCAGTAGTAGTAGTTGTTGTAGTAGTAGAAGTAGTAGTAGTAGTAGTAGTAGTGGTAGTAGTGGTAGTAGTGGTAGTAGTGGTAGAGGTAGTAGTTGTAGTTGTAGTAGTAGTAGTAGTAGTTGTTGTTGTTGTTGTAGCTATATATGAGTAATATTTGGTATTTTTTTGGCACTAACATTTTTTGCTCTCAATATGTTCATGAATGTTTCGGAAACCTTTTTTATTGTTGTCAATGTCATTGTTGTGATGATTATTTCAATTGAATTGCTTATTGTTATTGTTTTCCTTTGTAATGTTTTCCAGGATTTGTTGGGGCAATTGAAACTACTATTTTGTTGAGTTTGCTTTTCGGATTTGTTGATTGTTCGTGTTGCTGTTGTTGTTGTTGTTGTTGTTGTTGTTGTTGTTGTTGTTCTTGTTCTTGTTGTTATTGTTGTTGCTGTTGTTGTTGGTGCTGGTGGTGGTCGTGGTGGTGTTGGTGTTGCTGTTGTTGCTGTTGTTGCTGTTGTTGTTGTTGTTGTTGCTGTTGCTTTTGCTGTTGCTGTTGCTTTTGCTGCTGTTGTGGTTGTGGTTGTGGTTGTGGTTGTGGTTGTGGTTGTGGTTGTGGTTGTGGTTGTGGTTGTGGTTGTGGTTGTGGTTGTGGTTGTGGTTGTGGTTGTGGTTGTGGTTGTGGTTGTGGTTGTGGTTGTGGTTGTGGTTGTGGTTGTGGTTGTGGTTGTGGTTGTGGTTGTGGTTGTGGTTGTGGTTGTGGTTGTTGTTGTTGTTGTTGTTGTTGTTGTTGTTGTTGTTGTTGAAATGTTTCTGTCCTAGGTTGTTGGTGGCCAAACACAGCAGCGCAGAAGTCTTCCTCGACTCAGATTGTCTGGAAGACTTGGATCTCATTTTTGTACCTTGGCTGAAGGATGCCTTAATAATGGTTGGTGGTTTTCAACCAGTAGGGGATATTAGCCATCAATACTGGCTAATGATAGGGGATACTAAGCAACAATAATTCTTAAACAACTACTGGTTGGTGGTTTGATTTGCATATTTTATTGTTCCTAGGTTTTTATTTGTGGTTGGTTGACAAGCCTATTTTTCATAGGGGTTGAACCCACCAACCAGCTGAGATTCACCACTGCATGGTTGGGGCCAGGTGTCCTTCACCAATCTGTTTGTAGTTAGTTCCACAGACAGCAGTCGGGGCTTATGCCTGTTGATGTGAGAAGGTTCCGACTTTCCTTGAGAGGGACGCTCTGGAAATAGCATCATTACTAATCGGGATGTGAAGACATATCTGGCCGCTAGCCCATTGATGGAACCCATTGATGGCTTGTAAAGTGGTTGTCTCTTGGTTCATTAAGACATTAACTGATGGCTTTCAAGGGATTCTGATATACAACGCAGAGCAGACCTTGCTCTTTCTTAGGGCTGATGTTGGGGTTGGTTTTCTCAGGACACCATCCGAGCCAAGACCAAGAGTGTGGTGGCGGTGCTCACTCCAGAGCTTTTGAAACGCATGTGGTGTGCTGGCGTCGCTTGGTGGCATATGTTGCAACAAGCAGCAAGCGAACTGCCTCAACCATAGATTTGTTGAACCAATCAGCAGAGAAGCAGCCTATCGCAGGTTGATTGCCTGGATTTGATCTTCAAGAGTTCAGTGGACTTACTGACAGAGCTCTCATTGATGGTGGAATCGTTTTTCTTCCTTAGGATGGTTTCTGAATTGACCCATTGATAAAACTCACATCATTAGTGGCTATAACTTGCCGATCTTCCAGTTATGTTTATATATGAGTATCCGACAAAACTATCAGATGAATGGATCAATAAGGAACCTGCCTTGAATTTGGTGAGGTCCACGAAACCTTCGCAGCCAATAGGGGACCACCCAGTACCGATACCCCTAAAAAAAATATTTGGTACAAGTTGATTGTAAGACTTACTGAATTTGTCAAGGCAAAGGCTACTGCTAGTGCTCACACCCCCCCCATTTGCAAAGCCAGACGCACAGAGTAGTCAGCCCCTGGACTTGCAATCTTCTTGGGGAAGGGCGCGGATGTGACTAAAAGCGCCAACAACCCAGAGACAAACAAATTGCTTGCAGAGGTCCTGTCTGCAAAAGTTATGTTTCCTGAGTGGCTGGCACTGCTTTGACCGATGCCCCCAACCGATACCGACCGATACCCAATGTTTCAGGATCTATTTGCCGTGCACACCATGGCATGTTTGCGTTTTCTTTGGCCATGTGTTCTGGACGTTTTCGGACCATCTCGGACCAAAGTAAGGAACATAGATCACCATTTCAAATCACATGTTTTTGTTTTCATGTGTTCACGGGCGCGTACGGCAAGAAAATCACTTTGCAGGGGGACCAGGACAACCGACTTTGCAAAGGGTGATTTGGAAAAGGACGCCTTCCACTGGGACACAGAACCCCCACAAGACGACGCAAAGACAAAATGCACAAACTTCACAAATATCAAATACACATTGTGCAAAGATGATGGAGACATCCAGCAGGAGATGAGGATAAAGGAAGCCAGGCTAGCAAAACGAAGGGCCCGGAGCCAAAACAAGCATCAACTACTGAAGAAGAAAAAGAACCGATTTCATGGAAGAAAACAGCAGCACCAGCACAGACTCTACATTTTCAAGTTCCAGGTCCAAAGAGTGACGAACAGCGTGTAGGCAAAGCAGCTGGCCATGAACGTAGCTACTTGCTGCAAAAAACAATTTCAATGGTACTTTAGATTCTGTTCTAGCTTTGAAGATTGGAAGAGTAAGAGAGGCATGGTAAATTTCTTCAAAACCTTCACAACCGATAGGGGACCACCCAGTTTTACTCATGTCAATTGCGTGAATTGATGATTTTGTCCGCAACTCATATATACATTTATAGTTACATATGCAACGCATATCGTTGCCGGCAATGTATTTTTATATCTATTATGGGAATCGTTTGTATACTTCAACCAGTGATACAACCACATATCTGCAACCAAATGTCACCGGCCGATCCCGCCCTGAACCATCCGCTCGAGCTTCAGGAGATTGTCACGGCCTGCAAGAACAAGGTGGGCTGAGATTGGAGTACCTAGAAACTGAGGCATCACAAGTGGGAAGCACACCTTGGAACCCTCCCATTTGCTTGTCATTCACTTATCATTCTTTGATCCTTTGATTGGGACACCAGGGAAAGACAAGCAAAAGGCAAACAGTCGCGAGTAACCTGCCGCGCAGCCAACTTGGTAGGAAAACTGCCCAATTGTTGACCCAGCCAGGTGCGGACGGTCCCCTTGGTTTGCGATGGCTTCGAGTGGCCTGACAATGACGCGTTGGAGAAGATTGAAACGTGTTGGACCCTGCAGCAGAAGCAGATCTTGGCGAATCATGGGATCAGCATGGAGGATGTGCAGACAGTTTCAGGGTGGCACAGGGTGGCACGGTGGCTCCAGGAATCAGGGGTCTGGTGATGTCAGGAGTGGTCTTGTGATGTCGGGTGGTTGGTGTTTCAGTGATCCACATTTTGTGATCCAAGAGACTGCCAGTGAGCACCAGCCGGACCTGGTATGCCCGACTTGGCACCCGCGCCTTGCGCGCACAGCCTGACCGACACCCCCTCTCCACAATTTTGGCAGGTTGATGATCACAATTGGTTTGATGGGCTTTAGATATGAACCCGCTGGATGGAGATTCATTGCTGTTCATTGTGGGATCATGGAATGTCCATGGGATGGTTGACCATGACAGCATCAATTTGATCCAGTTCTTTGAAATAGGCAATTCCAGAGGTCATTTTGGAGTGTTTGGCCTCCAAGGATTGTGTGGCTGAAAGAACTCCTTGTGACAGTCAAACTTATCAGCTGATACACTTCAGCAATCCAAAATGGCTAGATGGAACCTAGCGATCCCCATGAGGTAAATGATCCAGGTTAAATTGGCAGGGACATCATCCAGTGACTATTTGTCCCATGGGCACCCTACCAAGCCTCACAGGGCTTGCTTTAGGTACCTGATTGAACAGTACTGGAATGATTAATCAACTCTTGATTTGATTGGGCAGGGACACATGGATATGGGCCGTCATGTCGGGCACAGGGTCACAAAAGATCAGCTTTCCTTTTTCAAAACTGCTGGCGGCTCACTCCGTGAAGACGGTGGATTTGGCATCATGAGTCCATGTTTGGCTGTGGTTTTTGGTGGTGATTTGCGTTCCTAACCATCATCACCTATTACCAGGGTTGGTTGACCAATATTATTCATAGGGGTGGTTCAACCCCCAACCAGGTGACATTTGTGCTGTGAGAATTGTTCCCATTGTAATCCCAGGGTTGAAGTTGAACAGCATCTGGCTGTGGGTCAAAACCCTGTACCTGTGGTTCCCCTATCGTTAAAGATTGTTTTCCCTATGAAATTGTTGGTGAATCCTCAATTAGTTGGTTGATTAATATTGACCCATAGCCATCTCCCAAGGCTTACCAGTGGCTTCGCGATGAGCTGAAACCCCTGCGATTGCGGCGTTTTGGCTCGCCCATGAAGCGGGAAGAGGTGCCTGGTATAGTGGTCTGTGCACATCCCAGGCCTCCGAGACGGGCAACATCGGGCAACCGTAGGGAACCATGGGGAACCATAGGAAACCATGGGGAACCATGGGGAACCATAGGGAACCATGGGGAACCATGGGGAACCATGGGGAACCATAGGAAACCATGGGGAACCATGGGGAACCATAGGGATTCATTTGAAACCTACACGAATCTTGGGAAGACCAGCATCTATGAAGATGCCATTGAACATGGTGGATTTTGGAACTTGAAAGTCTTGAGATGACCAAGCACCACAAGCACCCATGACATGCATCCATGTTTTGTTAGCACCCATGGTCCATGGTGCTGTGGTTTTATGGTTTTATCAGCTATGTCTTTTTGCATGCATCTGTTGCCTGGGAGCCAGCATTTTGACACAACTTGACGTACGGGGAGAAAAAACAGACACAAAGAAGTCAGGGCAGCCCATATTTTTCCATAGCCATGCCTAGCTAGGTGGCACAGAAGCGTAGACCTCTCGCTTTTCACAACTCTACATGGTTGGCGTACCCGTTTCTATACTACGTTTGGCGGGTTTCCCAAATCGGGGACCCCAATATGCTTGGTTTATTACAATAAATGGCTAATCAACTGAATAGTTTGGAGGACCCCTAGTTTGAAAAACACCACTTAGCTCATACTCAATACCCCATCGTGTAAGATGTGGTAGCTGAAGGCATGTTCTGAATGATATTTTATGTTTTTTCTCACCATGGTGCAACATGTAAGCACACATGGTCAGGTGAAGACATATATGGCGATGGATTAGTTTAGAAATAAGTATGTGGATAAAGATTTGCCATTATAGCGATGTGCTTGGATGATGCTAATACCATCAAATTCACACATATTAAGCGAATAACTCGGCCAAATCCCAGTCAGGTGGTGCTCGAAATGGTGACGCGAACCGGCACGGGCACGAAGCTCTTCAGACCTTCGCTTACGCAGCAACTGGGCGTGCAGCAAGACAAGACACTGGTGGGTGGGAGTTTGTTATGTTCGGGCATTAATTAGCCATGACAAACCAACTTCGACTATCACCATTAGCCAGTAATGAGTAGTGATGGTTAAGGAAAATTTGGCCGACTATTTGATAGTCTTCACTAGAGCGATGAGCAATTAACATCAATTAACCCGGCCTAGTGTCTAGTGTTTTGTTCTTGAGGCAGGTGAGTTGCATACAACGAATGCAACCAACGAATGGTTTCAACGTTGGGACTTGACGACAAGCGCAAACAAATCCTTAAGACACATCGTATCGAAATCGTTCCTTGCTTGGGATGCCACCAACATGAACCAACATCAATAATTGACGAATTGTGATCACAATATGGAAGGAACCAACAGTGATTTGCTAAGGTGTCTACATTTTACATGCTATTTAGGGAAACACATGTATAAAGGCGACAATTTCACTGCAGGTTTAACCTTGGATGTGGACGGATGTGTGTGTGTATTGGGCTTTGGGTAAAAAACCAAGGTTGGTAACGTCGTTCAAACATGTGATACGATACAATTTTCATTTTGCAGGGTCACCTGATGTCCTAAATGATTCCGGCGAAATCATGCTAAATCGGTGCCCTCTATACTGAAAGTATCTGAAAGTGAATCGTATCGAGCTTACTTTGGGCCTGCGGGCTCCCAAAACCAGTGTCCTTGAAGGGGTGAGCAAAGTGGATTGTGCTTGATATTCCTTATCATTGCTGCCTTGTGCTATGGCAGCTAAGGTCTGATTGAGGAAATTTTGCTTGTTGATACAGGTTGCTCATTCTGGGTGAGACTTCTTAGTTGGATGTGTTGGTTAGCCACCAAGCACGCTGTTGCTATTATGTTGTCTCCGCAGTTGGTGCATGGGCACCGGCTTTTAGGTCTTTGTAGGTGGCACATTTCTGGTGGCACTTGTTCATTCAGGGATAATAGCATCGCCGCTTCGAGGCCATGCGGTGACTGATTCCTTCAACCATCCCTGTTTCATTGCAGCTTCCTTTCCGGGCAAATCCTCTGGACGCCCTGGCAAAAAATCCTTGTTTCATTGGGATGATCCTCCAGTTTGACATACACTCCGGTAAACTCACATGGCAATGGAAAATCCACCAATTCATGATGGTTCCCCAGGGTTTCTCTTTGAAATATGGTGATTTACCATGATTTACCATGATTGACCATGATTGACCATGATTTACCATTGCTATGTTAGTTTACCGGAGGGTCGTTTGACTATGCGCCGGGGGCCCCTTGCCTCGCAAAGCGCCCAGCAACCGCCGACAAATTCCCACGTGACGTCAGGAACAGCAAAGTGAAGGCGCGTATCCTGGTCACTGGAGCTGCCGCTTGCCGCGGACAGGTGCTGAGGTGGTTGCTGTTTGGCAACCGTCAATGATTCATAATCGTTGCTGTCCCATTAATGACTTGTGAAAGTGGTGTTAACCTTGATTCTGAACCATTAATCATTAATTGTCATTCATTAACGGTCCATGAATGTCCATGACATAATACATGAATTTCACTATAACTGAGCCAATGCTTAGGTGTTGGAAACTGGGTAATGCTTGGGTTTTTTGGGACATGGCCCAGCAACAACTTGGGGCTACGCAGCTCAGGTCAATGATGCTGAAGCTCTCGCAACATTGGAGCCTCGGCCGAGCGCCGATCTCTCCCTTGTTGGCTGCGCAAGGGCATCGTGCACCGCCAAGATCGACTTTGATGATTTGGCTATGGGTCAAAATTAACCAACCAATAGTTTGGTGGATAATAACCAACAAACTATAAGGAAATCAATGCTTAATAGTGGGGAACCAGGGGTACGGGGTTTTGACCCACAGCCATTTGTTGCTTCCAAGTTGTGAGCGCCCATAACTCGAACGAGTCACGTTGAACGTGTGATTCATCATGGTTGAAACATAGTTGTATAATGGTTAATGGTGACTACAATTGTCAATAGTTAATTCACCAATGGCTAATGACCAATGGTTGGTATAATGGCTAGTTGATCACGATACTGTTTTCTTATGTTTTATGTTGGTGACTGGTAGCTCCTCCAATCACTTTCTGTAGTCTTTCCACCTCAGCTGGCTCAATTCACAGCATATTTTGTTGTTGGCCACGTCGTCATTGTTGTGGCTGTCGTTGTTGCGAGGTTGTCGTCCCTGGGGTTTGCTTGTTGTTGGCTTTGCCCTTGTTTTTGCGTTGCACCCAACCTGTTGTCAGTTACATTCCCACCGTGGAAGGCAGCGAATCAGGAAGTGTTTCAGTTTCTGCTGCAGAAAGCCATGCACAAAGAGTGCGCCGTGGTCCGTTCTGCCCGAGAATTGCTGGCGTATAAACCCTGGGCCTATTATTTTGTAGCGCCTTAGCTTGCATTGATGCCTTGGGGTACCCGCCACCATGGAAACACAAGTTTGAGAGTTATGCTATATATGGCATGGATAGGGGGTGGGCACAGAATTTGGGGTTAGCATTCATATTGAGTGACTTTATTTATTGCATTGAGTGGTTTGAACCCCTTGATTTCTTTAATGGAGCCCCTAAATGTCAACACCAAACCTCCCGAACCTTGGATTGAGAAACCAGTCGACCAATCACCTTCGAAACATCGGTCCCGGCGGTGGCCTACTTTATTTAGAGATGGTTTGGCCTATATTGGTTTGTTATGTGTGCCAGGGTTTGCTGACTTTGTTCAGGGGTGATTTCCAATCCTATGTGTCAACGTTATCAATTTGATTTGTGATTTATGCTCTAGCTTCCCCAATATCATCGTGTCACATTGCATAGGTGTGTCACTCCTTTTCCGCCTGTGATATCCGCTGATACTTTCGGATTGGGTGACAATTGTCAGCCGTGAGCAGACTTGGTTGGTTGATGCATCCAGCTTTACCTTCTGAGATATCATGCATTGGCAATCTGCCCAGAGACATTTGGATTCTCAACCAACGATGCATATATACAACAAGAAAGATATAAATATATAGAGTATTGGATGAAATCGATCGGGAGAGGTCTTTTCTTGATGCCGGATGTCTTCCAATCATTGCGCATTTGGTTGAAGCACATCTATTTCAACTCCTCTTGATTCAGCGAACCACTGCATTTTCATGGACAGTGGGAGTATTCCAGTAAATTAACCAGCCATGATCCATGGACATATTTGTATGCGTTACTTGGGCCTTCAATGCTGTGCTGAGGTTCTTTTTTCGCGTGGTATGCTGCGGGATCCAACCTTCGCAGAGACACTTCTGAGCATCTACGTGGAGGGTGACTCCAGCGACCGGCAATTGGAGATCGTGACCGTCAATGCTTCTCGGGTGCAGATCATTCATGAAGGCTGAAAGTGGCGGGTCCGGGGTAATTAAGAGTGTCTTCTGAACCAATGAATGAGACGATGAGAACTACTACTATTGTAGAAGGTAAAGTAAAAAGGATCGAACTAATTATTCACTAATTGATTAAGTCTGTGGGGGTGCCTTTTTTGTGGTACATTTCGCCCAAGCCCTGTCAGACATTGAAGTTGACTGTGCTGCTGTGCAGCCTTGCCGCCGATCCGGCCGTGTTTTGTTGCCGGGGAGAACGTCAGATGATTCCTGGAGGAACATAATGGTCAGTGGCTTGTCTAGATGAATACCTCTAATTCTGATACAATATATGCAGAGTCCTGGCCAATGACATGGAAATGACACCTTTAACACTAATTAATTAGTCAACGTCATGCAAGACAATCAAGATTGTTCAGCGATCTCACAGATTATCCTAGGGGAAATTGTAATTTGTTTGTGCAATTTTGAGTCATGCCGAGAGGATTGCACAACAGGCAGCGGACTCAAAATTCATCGAATTCATCACTTGCCAGTTTGTGCGAACCAGCCTGCGTGATTGTATCTAATCGATGCCTGTGCACCCAAAGTGTTTTTTTTCCCTTGGAAAGTTGGTGAAAGTGATGAATGACTCAAGCTATGAATCAAATCATATCATCAATCATTATCATTCAATCGCCATTGTGATCTTAAACTCATCCGCCATCACAAACCATTGTTAACCAGTATTAGCCATGACTAGTCATTATCAACCACTATTCTAGCCATTAACCATGATCAACGGTTATCAACAACAGTTTTTCGGGCATTTTGGTTGATCATGCAACTAGTTCCCCGATAGCTGACAAGCTATAAGGGGTTCTTACTTCTCTATGGTACGGTCTCGAATCGGCGCTTTTGTTTGCCGCTGCTCTGCTGTTGCTCATGCTTGTCTCCCCTTTATCTTTCCTTTGTCTCCCCTTTGTCTTTCCTTTGTCTCCCTTGTGGCTCTGGATCGGCGCTTTGTTTGCCGCTGCTCTGCCGCTGCTCATGCTTGTTTCCCTTTGTCTTCCCTTTGTCTCCCCTTTGTCTGCCCTTTGTGTTTCCTTTGTCTCTTTGTGGCTCTGAATGGGCGCTTTGTTTGCCGCTGCTTTGCCGCTGCTCTGCCGCTGCTCATGCTTGTCTCCCTTTGTCTCCCCTTTGTCGGCTCTCTGCCGCTGCTCATGATTGTTTCCCTTTGACTCCCCTTTGCCTCGCCTTTGTCTTCCCTTTGTCTTGCCTTTGTCTTCCCTTTGTCTTCCCTTTGTCTCCCCTTTGTCTCCCCCTTGCCTCCCTTTATGGTATACACCCTGGAAATCTTTGTGTGCGATGTACCCGCTATCTGGGGTCTATGCTGGTGTAATTG
>VSDK01007166.1:779968-799814 GCA_009767595.1 Symbiodinium kawagutii | reverse complement strand
TTAGCCGCAAATCATGACCAACTACTGTCAACCATATGGCAGTGGGTCAAAACTCAAAACCCTTAGTCCCCCTGGGGCCCCTATCACCAGTGTTTCCCTAGAGTTTCTAGGATCAATTGGTTAACCACCTGTTAAGCACCTGGTTAATCACCTGGTTAACTATAATCAATTCACGAATTGATTCGCCATGATAGCAACCAGCCGCGGAGTTCACGGTACCACCAGTGGATCTGCCCAGGCTGACACCGGCTTCGAGTTTCCAAGCCCCGAGTTCCTCACGGACTTGGAACAGAACGGTGACGTGGCAAGATCCCTTCTGTTGTCGGCATCATCCACCAGTTCACCAGCATAGGTCCACCGAGATGATGATTTCCGTTGAAAAAGGGATGGTGGCACACAGAAGTTTCTAGGCAATCCCATGTTTCAACGATGGTTGGATTCTGGAACCCAGGGTTTGAACTTGTAGCTGTGAGTTATGTTGTTCCGTTTTTTTGCTCATCAGAATCTAGGAGGAAAACCCTATGAACCGCCAGATTGAGATTCACTGCATTTCTTGATGAGAAAATCTTCAGGAAGCCATGGTGGCAACATTGCAGGGGGTCGCAAATGTTCTCATCCATCACTGGTATGGACAGGCCGGGCAGAAACGAAGGGATGCTCGTTGTGGTGTTGATTGAACACCCTTCCCATTGAATGGATGGTAGTGGATGGTTCCCTGATTGGGCAGCTTCTCAACCAGCCGCACTTGAAACATCCAATCGGACAATGGATGATCAGAACGCTAAATGATAATGCTTGGCTTTCCCAAAGCTAATAGCTACATACCCCACTGCTCCAAATACCTTGTGAGACTGTACTTGGGGCTGGTTTTAAGGTTCAAGTACCTCCTAAGAAGTGACGTGGAGCATTAGGGATACAATAGGCCGGCATGCTCGGCTTTAATGACAGCTGGCGGCTGACCAGTCGGTGCTGCTGATGGTGAGTTGCCACGGGCAGCTGAGGTGTGGGAACGCTGGGGCCAGAACTGGGACCGCATTTGTCCAAGGCATACCGGGCCTTACTGAAACTTGGACCACGTTGAAGATCCGGACCTGGAAAGGACACACCATGAGCGAATGATGTAGGTCGTGGATGCTTCCATGTTTCCATGTCAATTTTCATTCTTCCGCCTGTGTATCCACCAAATGTCTGTAGTGTCAGCGGCACAACGTGTTTAAAAAATGGTATGTGTGAGTGTGCATTTGCACCTTTTAGAAAGAATATTCTGCTTCAGGGGGATATGGTCGGCGATGCTGAGATCTTTGTTGGATGGAACGCTTCAGACTACTGGTTACTCCTAACGGGTCCCAAGTCCCGACCTGCTCAATAAACTGTGGATTGCGTCCGGAAGCCAGTTGGAAATCTGAAAGGCGGTTCTCACAACCCAATGCCCTGTGCATGGTTGGTTCCCATGCTGACCGGTGGTCATTTTCGTGGCTCGCAATTGGAACTCTCTCTTGTTTTTCCCGGGTGGTGGGTGGAGTATGGTGGCTTGTGGACGTCCCACGTTATCAAGACTAGGTCTGATGGTGGTCAATCTCTGTGGTAGGCCCCATTTCTCGATTTTAGCTGCCACATGCCCTGACTGACCAACATGAAGCCCAGCATAAACATTCTCCACTAAAATGGGCCATAACTAACCATGCTCAAAAGATATCAACTCTGCATTCACAAACAAATCATGCAGGCAACCTGACCATACTCACAGCTCAATCTCGCATAGTTGATGCCAACATGAACCACCTCACGTGGTCAATGCAGTTCTCCCCTCCGGGCGCCCCAAGGAACGTCCTGGCGCTGCCCTTGTCGCCCATGGGCTCCGAAGGCCTGCTGGAGAAGCAGGTCTCAGAGATTTCGCGTCGATTTCGGCGCTACCAAAACTCCGTCTTCGTGCCTGGGAGTGAAGGGATGGTTCGTTGATGGCGTGTGGGAACTTGGGTATGGGTCAACATTAACCATCAATATTAAACACAATCCCTAATGCTCCACGTCACGTCTTAGAAGGTACTTGAACCTTAAAAACCAGCCCCAAGTACAGTCTCACAAGGTATTTGGAGCAGTAGGGAATAGTTTGGAAAACAATGGTAAATGATGGGAACCAGGGGTACAGGGTTTTGACCCATAGCCACTTCACGAATTTGGATACATCTCCTTAATGATACATGGTTCAATATGTACATCTCCTGAGGGAACTTCACGAAATCATGGTACAAAACCAAGACAGATAGTGCCTGGAAGAGTCACACGGTGTCACGCGTGTTTGCTAGGATTTAGGGGTTGCTAGTATTTAGGGGTTGCTTTTCCAGCAGCTCCGCTTGGGAACGACATGCAAGCAGCTGTGAATTCGCGGTGAGCCAGCTAGAGCCAAAGGTATTATGTAGTATCCAATGTCCACTCTTAAGCTTTCTGATGTAAGTGTGAGGCACAAAGTGTGCAACAGTATGGTGGCTGAGCAGGGGCAAATCCAATGTTTGGTCAGTTACGCTGTGTTTGGATGGGGTCACTGGGCTGTTAAAGTGCTGAACCAGCTGTTTACTCACCAACTCAGCATTTGCTATTGAGAATCCTGGTTACTCATGGGCCTGTCTCCCGGAAGGTTTATCGGGGAATTTCAGGATCAGTCATGCCACCAACTTCGGATAAGCTGTGTGACAATATGTGACAATGACTTGTTGGCATCGCCAACTATTAGCCCTGGCTAGAGTTAAACTAGCAAATGGAGTTTAGTTCCATCATGTTCCGAACTGCTAAACCTTCTGGAACTAAACATGTTTAAGATAAATTGCTGTGGCAATGCCAAGCTTAACTCATGGAACCCTGGTCCGTGGCGCTACGCCGCAGATGAGGCACTGGCGTTGGATGACGAAGATGATCGAAAAGCACCAGGCCGCGGCTTCCGGGTGGGACAGGTGGGAGGCGAGGCGTTTGCCATGGCCAGGGGGTTTGCTCAACAACGGTTGGTTTGTCAATCCATAGTGAAGACAAAAAATGGTGGGTTTATGACATTGGCTTACTATTCGTATACTGACATATAATTTCAGATGGATCTAAATGGTAAATTAATTGGATGATAACTGACCCATATCAGCACGTTGGAGCACCAGACGCTCTACTTTGGTTCTGGATCTATTTGGAAATATAAAATTGATGACAATCAAATGCAAATAGTCACTCAGTTCTACAAGCTTTAAAGACAATTGGCATTTGACAGTTGGCAAACATTGACCTTTTTTTTGGTGTGCTGCAAGCATGCCAGTGTTTTCGATCAATTGACCTTGGGGGTTCGGTTTGCGAGGTGATGGTGTCGATCCAGAGCAAGCCTTTGTCGAAGCTGATGACGATCCAGTTGACACTTGGACTACGAGAGTCGGGGCACCAGCGGGGGATACCCCTAGAGTCATGTCATGGATATCATTCCATTTGACGTGATTGGTCAGCGTTGTCCTTTTAGAGCATGGCAACGGAAAATCCAACATCAATGGAGGATCTCCCAGAGTTTTGTTATGAAAATGGATGAAAATGGTGGCTTTCCCATCGCCATGTTAGATGACAGGAGGGTATGAGTCAGTTTTGTGCCACATTGGCATGTTGTTTTTGACCTTTGTTCTTGGAACTCTTTGTTTGGAGGGTATTCTTGCCATGTTCGTGCTGCACGTAGTGAAGGGGCGCGGGCGTCGTTTGTTGGATGTTTCTCAAGAGGGGTACCTCGAAATCATTCCATATCAGCCATATTGTGAGGAGCGATCGCCTTTGAATCATTGGTGCCAGGAACATTTGGAAGGTGAGAATTCAAACATAATGATGGCTCCATATTAATTATATAGTATCCACCTAAATTTTGGATTAATCACACGCTATTTACGGCAAACTGCAGGTGGTTAATATGGACCTACCACTAGAGTACATCTTGGAAGACAAAGTCAGGTGGCAGGCACCAGTAGTGCCCCCTGTGGGTCAACTTGATAATGTCTAGTGGTGCACGCTAGTGAGCCCGTATGAGCTGATAACATCCATGGTGACTGTCGGTTAGTTCATGGTGGTTGCTCATGATTAAAAACCAAAATCCCTCTTCATCAACCACCAACAAGACACCAACACTCTGCCTCATCCATGCGAATTTGATGATTATCCACGTTGGCAGGTGGTTTTTGACCCGCAAAAAGTGATGAGCACATGTGAAACAAGATCAACTCGGCCTTCAGGTTTCATCCCTATTATAAACCATCCCAACAATTGGAGGCATCCATAGATCACTATTCTGACATTTGGGACAGTTTACCAGCAGCTGGATCTATTGCCAATCATTATCAACCGATACAGCACTCACAGCGATGGACCATGATGAAGAAAGTAAATATGGGGATGAACCGTGAATGGCAGATATTATATGATATATTAACTATGGTCCATTGACTTCTAACAAACTTACTACCGGGGAGTATTGTACCACTCTGCAAGCATGGGGGAAGCATCAAGTAATTTGCTCAAATCCAGTGACATTGCACAGCCTCTTTCCAGACAGTCAAAGGGGCAGTTACTCATCATTAGACCCAACTAAATCCACGCTAAGCCACTTTTTGAACCATGAGGAGCCAACTAGCAGCCACGAGCCATGATTCTCGATAAACCTTAAGACTACGAAACAAAACACCACGTTGGAAGCATAGATACATATGGCAGTGGGTCAAAACCCCGTGCCCCTGGTTCCCCTATCATTAACCATTGTTTTGCCTATTATTGTTGGTGAATGTCCCCCATGAAATTGATTGTTTAATATTGACCTATAGCCATATTTATCGACCGCCCAAAACGGCCCCAGGATACCGTTCCACTACCCGAACTTCGCGGATCATACGGTCGCATCGGCAAGCCATTTGGCAATCTTGTGGGCAGTGGCCATCTATGGAGAAGACACCGGTGGCCATTGCTGGTCAATGAGTGGTTGTTGGCTGATACGCGCTTCATGACCATCTTTGACAATGGTTGGAACCAGTGAATGAACAGAGGTGTGGTTTATGATCGTAACTATGAGCACTTGGTTGGAAATTGGTTGTCATTGCCGGCGTAGCTTGCTATACACGACCAGGAGGCTGTTGGGGCTTGGGTTCACAGCTGCTCACAGCTTGAACGTCGCCATTGCCTGCATAGTGGGGTTGGATTCCAACGTTGAGATGCCGAACTCAACTGCTGCTCTGCCCTTTGTGCTTTGGAATGCTGGTCCTAAGCTGTACTGTTCATAGGCCCGGGAGCCCCAGCTGATTTTTGGAGAAGGCGATGGAACACGTGCCATCCACCCATGAGCACCCCAACCTTAAACTTGGAGCCGATTAGCGCCGACCAGCTGATAGTGTTTGAAATCACCATTCTTCGGTTCCAAGATGTGCCAAGACCAACGCTACATGGTTTCACATGAATAGTCTTCTATTTAAATTTATCTACAATTTCCAACCCCCCAAAGGATTCCCGAGATGCAAAATTGCACGGGGCAATTGTGGCGCTCTGGCGCCCAGAAAAGTTGCATGGTGCTTCTTATAGCTACATGGCCGCGGGTCAACGGCCCTTGTATCCCTGGTGATCCTGGTGAACATCCTCTACCTTAGATTCTCTGCCAGGACGTCCACCTATCATTTTTTCGCATACAATTTGTCATGTGGCATTGATCTATAGCCATGTCTTCCGGTTATTGTTGGCTGTTCACCCTCGATGGCCACCACACTGATGCTATATGCCCTGGGAGTCTTCCAAGCATAGATCGGTCCCAACAATCATTTGAACTTTGCCATTCAAATCTAGTTGGTTTGATTGACATGTTTCCCGCAATATTTGGAATGATGTGATATGCTTGGATAGGATTTTGTTGGATGTTGTTGCATATATAGTTGGATGATATGGTTGCTTGGTTGCTTGGTTGGTTGACGTGCACATGTTTTCCATGGTTGGTTGGTTGCTTGCTTGGTTGCTTGCTTGGTTGGTTGGTTGGTTGGTTGCTTGGTTGGTTGGTTAATTGACTTGCACATGTTTTCCATGGTTGGTTGGTTGGTTGCTTGGTTGGTTGACTATTTCATGCCGGGTCCAACCCCCTTGCGCAGAGATTCATCGCTGGCGTCGTCGCCTGCGAGGTCCATCGCGTGGACTGCAGCGGGTGCCATGGTGGAGATCGATGGTCCTGCACGCGACCCCTCCAGAAGCTCGGAACGAGCACAGCAGGGGTGGCTGAACCCCGGTGGGGACCAACCCGGGGTCCTACCAGCCTTGCGGGCCTGCCGTTCCAAGGGTAGAGGAGCCATATATGAAGCTCCAAGTTCTGCTGATCAGCTTTAGTTGTTGGAAAACTGAGCTAAGTCAACATGGATCGACCAATGGAAGGAGTAGGAAGGTTCCTTCATGTGCAATGCATACAGCAATTACTAGGTGATAGATATGATGATCCATACCCTATCATCTCACAATGGAGACTATCAGATCATCACTAAGGCGGCGGTCACAACACACTTCCCCGAAGATTATCCGGAATGATGGAGATATGTCATGTCTCAATTACAGTAGTTCACATACTTGGTTGTCGCGCCGGTGGGTAAACATATCTCAACACCACCAACCATGTAATTCATGTTTGGTGCCCATTGCAAATTACAAACCGTGATGAAATACTGTATATAAGTTCAGACCATCACTGGCACCATCAGCCAACCTGCTTTGTTCTCGCGCTGCCACCACTCAGGAGGCTGCACAACGTAGCTAGCATAATTAGAACAAAACAAATGGTTGGTTCATGCTTAGCCAATGGGTGATTACTGTGAAAAAATGCAGGGTTCATATCTGGAATTATGTGAGTGACCAAAGGTAGTAGGGACACACGAACGATCAGATGGCTCAGTGATACCCAAGTGATGGGTCGAGCCAGATGGCTCAGTGATACCCAGGACCATCAGAAGGAAAGCTGTGGGAAACCAGCCATTGTCAAGAACCCTTATTTGTCAATCAATCCTTATCAATTATATAATTATTAATTAACTACTATCATCATCATCATCAATGACTCATAGCTACTATCATCATCATTAATTGATCATAATGATTGTCATTATAGCAGTACTACCAACCATCATTAAAACCAAGCAAGTAGACAGAGGCCCCATGGGACATGCCCTGCTTGGTCCGCCAAGGCCGCGAACGCGCGGGATCGGTGGACTCGGTACCTTCGATGGCGTCGAATGCTTCAGGCGTGTCTCAGGGCAGCTCTGGGACGGGCGATGACAGGCGTTTCAGTCATTGGTGGAGGTTGACATAGGTTGACTATTCCCAGGTTTGAGTCAAGACGTGATGGTGGTTGACTATTCCCAGGTTTGTGGATGTTTCGTTCCAACATTCGGATCGTTCGCATGAGTTTTGAGTCAAGACGTGATGGTGGAGGTTGACTATTTCCAGGTTTGTGGGCATGACACTCCGGCCTTATTCCCGGGATTTGCAGACATCGGGATGTAGCGAGATGCAAATACGTGTTTATTGACTGGTTATTGGTTCAAAGTATTTGCATTGAGCTTAAAGTGATAAATGTGGAACATTTCAATCACACAAGTTTATTTGTTATATCGCATGCGCAAATGCAAGCTAACATGTCCAGTTGCTATAGGGTAGCCTGCACATGAATAAGCGCCACAAATTATGCATAATCGTATTGCGTTATTCACTCGTATAGTTCATACTGAGGCTGATGTTCCATCAGACTGCTATGTGTTTTAGGCTTCAACGGCAATGTTTGTGGGAATAGGGTCCATGCATGCAGAAGTTTTATTTCCAAGATGAACTATCCCTTTCGCGAGTGCCTGCTTGAATGTGCTCACCGTGCGTTATTGCTACTGCTGCCAAACGCAATCACCACGTTGTCCTTGCACTGTAATTCTTGTTTTTGTTGTTGTTGCTGCTTGCTAGTTTCAATAAACCCCATGAACCACAATGCTCACCCTCATCATTGGGTGAAAATCAATCACTTTTGGATATTTCTGGGTTCTTGTGCTTTTTTTGTTTTTCTTTGTTGGTGCGCGATCACATTCACAACTTGGCTCGGACGCCAGGAGAGCCACCCTTGGTGTCAGTTAACTTTGCGGATCTGAGCGGCGAGCCAATGGTCAGAGAAGTCTTTTGATCAAGACATCTTTCTTGGGCCTTTTTGGAGGCTGATGGTTGTCGCTGGTAGCGGCAATCCTGTGAGAAATGGGGTCATGGTTGCAAACGAAGCGTATAATTGATTAATTTATACAGTTAGGTCATAGCACGAAGAACTTACAATGATCACTGCGAAAATCTATGTGGTTGTGAAAGAGTGGTGGTTCACCTGACTGCATCCCTGTGTTTTTTTGAACCTTGCTTGCCAGCCGTACTATTTAAGGCATTTCTTACGTAAGATAGGTGTAAACACATTCATTGAGTGCCTGTCAAGCCAGTACGCCAGTATTTTAGCGAAGGGCCAAGTGTGCATTTGCATTGGTTGGTAGAGGTTGATTGTTGTCAGCATGATTGTTGTCAGCAACCAGCTAGTGGCCAACAATGATAGATCCAGCAGTGAAGAAACCACCATCAGTTCCCTCTCGTTCCATGAGTTCCATGTGGTTCAAGCAGCTCAATAGCTTCACACCATCCAATGCCGGGGGTTTGTGGCGTGATCACAGCCATCAACTTGCTGATCATCCAACGATGTATCCTGGCACGGTAGCCGAGCAGAAGCATGCCGTCAGCTGCCCATGCTTAGCAGAGACGCCGCTCTCTTCGGCAGCGAGGCCGAGGCAAATTGGCTCAGTGTTTGGGTTTTGATTGCTATGGGTTTGTCCCATGGTGGTACTGTACCTACTAACCATCTAATAACAGCCATCATCAATCGTAGGTATATATACCACCATATTTGGGGCGCACCAGTTTGGGACCAACCCATGTTGCGCCAGAAAAAAAATCACAAAAAAAGTCATATGTTCGTTGGTGATAAGAATTTTTTGTGACATGATGGCTCATTTGCAGGGTGCATTTCCATACCCTAATATTTTTCTTCCATGGGCGCAACCATTACTTAATAGATGGTTTGATGGTAAATGAAACGTTTACTGTCTCACAATCAGCTGAGCCAATTTGTTCTCCTTTCCCTCGAGATAATTCCAAATATCGTTCCCTCCTGTCATTTTCAGAAGCTTCCCAAGAAACCAGTCCTTTGATTGCGGCAAAGTAAACATTGTTTGCGATCAGTAATCCTGAAAAGTTATTGTCGGTGGTTCATGGGGTGACCAATATGGTAATGAATGTACTGACAGTGGCTTCATGACAAGGGGGAAGGGTTACCGCAGCACGTTGCACTTCAAAGGAAGTTGCACCTGAAGCTGCCGCAGAACCATGGCGGGTTGTCAACGAGCGACGTTAAATGGTCAATGACTACGGGTTCCATTGGGTCACCACTCGTGTTGTTACAAGGGATCTCCAGGCGCTGCCAGAGATCTTTCGTTGGCTTCCCTCATTTCGATTCTACTGCGATCAGGCTGATCATGTCAGGAGTCCAGGGCCCTGAGACCTTGTGGAAGTCTGCATCCCTTTGCCAGGGAAGGGCTCAATATGCCCATGGTAACGCAAGCATTTTGAGGCCACACCATAAATAAGAGCATAGTTGTTATGGCCCCAAAATATACGCCACATCCAACCATTTCGTTTCTAAGGGGATCTTGTGGGTACTGGGCCTTTCCTGGTAGACCTACAGTATTGGGTCATGGCCGGCTGAAAGTTTTAGGACACGCCAGGAACCGAGCCGTAGCGGCAGGGCTCACAGTTGTAGCTCAACTTGTAGGCCTTGAGCTTCGGCCACATCGAGGCCGCTGAGCGCCCGGAGAAAGAGAGCTCACCTGCCACCGTAGCTGACCCTTATAATGCAACCATTATAGTAGGTAACCAGCTGGTTACTGACGTTTTGGGGGGTTGGTCCGGGGTTGGTGACCTGCTATGGTAACTGGAAGGCTAGGGTAAGACCAACTTAGCCTGAGCATGCCTTAGCCTCACAAGCCTTGGAAGCCATAGCAGCCTTAGGAACCGTAGAAGCCTTAGCCAAGTTGGCATTTCTTGGGCCAGTTGGCATAGCCGTGGGCTTACCCCGTAGGGGCCGAGCTCGGGCGATGCGCGATGTTAACGCCATGGCTGGGCTTGGGGATCTTGTTGCGGCATGCTAGCGCCGAACTGGCCATTGGGATCTTCGCAGATCCTCGGTCAGCTGAGCAGTGGTCAACCATGAGAAGATCTGGTCAAAAAATGTGGCTTCTGAAGCTGTAGAATTACCCTAAACTGGTTGGTTTCTATATTATTAATTTTTTCAAAGGGCGAAAAAAAACTAAAGGTAATTTGGAGGTACCCCGCATTTTGAGAAATCGCCATGGATACAATCACATAATTCACCAGCGAACAATCATCGCCAACAGCCACTAGCAATCACCAACGGCACTGGTTCGGTCAGGAACGGTTCTTACGGGCTGGTCCGGTGGATCTCGGTAAACTGACATGCTCAGTTGTTCACAGTTCAACGCCCCTAGCCCTTGTATAGCCGTCAGTTTGGATAGTGATCAGCAGGTAAGAAATTAGGTCTGGGGGTATCCATAGATCAAGGGAGGGGTGAAACACGAGCTGTATGGAGTAACTGCTGAAACCAGCGGAAACCGCCGATCAATACTTATAAATCATCACATTGACCGCGCGTGGTTCCACAAGTCTTTCTTGTTGGGGATTCCCACGATGATGCTCAAACAACCAGCATTTTGGTGCAGTTAAATGACTAACCAAATCTTTTTTGAACTGGTTTGTGTAGAAATAGTTCAGCTGGCCGAACAATCCCTTGACATTCGGTTGATCCGTTACGCAAACCACTATGGGTCAGCAATAGGTTGTCTGAAGAAAACCTGTGGATGTTACTAATCCCAGGTGCTAGTCTTTTTTTGGATGCCATGATTCCATGATTGTTCATCGTTCATGTATAGCATTAGTACTTAATGGCCCCTGGTCCATTGCCATCTATTGGCCATATCGTGGTGAACCATCACCAATGCAGTCAATGGCATGATCAACCAGTATTGACATGATACCATATTAGTATTATGGGCATATTTTTCACCAACATGAACTAGAATTTATCAAGGCTCACCAACATGTCCCAATCACAGGGAGCATTCTCTAAAAATAGCTGGTATATTCAATATCAGTAAATATTGGCTAGATATCAGCCAACCAGTAAATTTCACCAAATCGAAATATCGGCCAATACTAAGCAACATTCGCCAACATTGCTTTTTCAAATTGATCTTTCGCCTCGCTACGATGGGTTGTGAACGTTGCAGTGACATTTTCCCACGTTTCTGCATCAGCATGGAATCATACATAGCCATACGTACCGTTACATAACACTGAACCTTACACATGTTGGCGTGGTGTTTTTGGTTGTGTCTTCTGGTTCGCATCGTGTTGTTGAGCTGACGTCATATTTTCCTGGAGTCCAAAAAACATCAAAAGGATATCCAGGTATGGGTTCATCATATGCCAGCACTGGTTAGTCATTGGTTATTATAGTTATTAATCACATCGATGACTGATGGGCCCCAAAGTGTGATGAGAGACAACCTGTTCCACAGCACTGGCACCCTGCGAAGATGGACACCATGGCATGACCCAATGACCCATGGTTCGTGACCATTTGCACCCACGTGAGACATAGCCATTGTCAATTGCAGATCAACACATCATGGGGGTAGATCAATGAGAATCTACCTATGCCCAGTACCCAACTGCTTGTCACATGAGTTGCTCAAACTGTGTTTCTTCATAAGACATATATAAGTTTCCATGCTGATTCATCCTTGCCGGGTATGATGTATGGGCAGTTTCCGTAGGTTATTTTGCCTTTCGCAAGCAAGCGCGGCTTCCAGCTCCGCAGCTTCAGGAATTCACCAGCTGGCACTTGGAGCACCTGGCTGCCATAGTTCTGTGCGACCTCGATGTGCGGAAGAACTTTGAGCCCGCCTTGCAACAACGCCGCTGGGCGTGAACGTGCTGAGCTCATCCATGACTGGCAGGTGAGGGAGCAAGGCGGGGGCAGTGGCCTCACCAAATGGTAGGCGATGTGATGTGAGATGGGAATGGATCAATATCAACCAACAAATGGGTAAACATCCCAAGCACCAGCCCGGGCATTCAGGGGATGCTCACCAGGGTGCCAAGGTATTGGCGCCCAGCCCTACTGCTTCGGGAGTGGCTCATGGACCATCCATGAAAATGAACCATGGCGGGCCATGCCCATCCATGACCAACCAGCCTTCCCAGGCATGTGTAGGCCGGCAGGTGAACAGCCCAACAGACGAGGAACTGCTCGTCCTTGGTCACTAAAGGGCTACGCCGTTGGCTGACCATTGGCTTCGCCAGCCAACGTTGACATTGGTTGATTCATAGCAAAATCGACGAAGATTCGCCAAATCTATCGATGATGTTGGTCAAAACTGGATTTGCCAAATCCATCGATGATGTCGACTGTGAAGAATCTGCATAATTTGCCCTGTATATTGTCACGGTCCGATCCTGTTGGTTCACCTGTGCTAATCGCATGGAACTCAGCGACGGTCAGCTGTGCATAGAGGTCGCCGTAAGAGTTGGTATCTCTGTTGAGGACACTCCCTTCTCTTACTCAGCCAGTCGACCAGACCTTTAAATCATTTCTGAATTCATTGAATAGCATTGAATAGTGTAAAGATACTGTGGGCTTCTGGTGCCCGGAATCTCCAGGGTTTTTGAGTCCAGTTTGAGCTGACTAAACTGGTTGTTGGAGCTGTGTTGCAGGTTTTTTTCAAGCCACTATGATTGACTAGCAGTTAGGAAACGAAAAAATGCACGAGTTGGAATGTAAGAAAATTATGCCTGGATTGTGGCAGCCCCACTGCGGAGATGAACACATGTCAAACAATGCATGCAATAATGCTCTATCATATGTGATGGTTTCTCAAAATGGGGTATCCCTAAATCATCCTATGTTAACGGTTCATGTTGATAAGCCAACCATTTTTGGGGTTCCCCATGGCTTTAGAAGCGCCCATATAAAGTGACATCCTTTTTGCGGATATGGCAGCAAAAATTGTTTAGCTGAATGGGATTCTGTGAGCATTTGCTGTATTATGGTCATGGATGGTCATAGTGATTCATTGATGGGTCACGTGTCGGTAGCGTTCCTGCAACCATAAAGGTTTTGACTACCCAACTATAATCTATCCACACGTTCATGTTCTGACCTTGGGATTTCCGGTTTCTCACGAAAACATCTCATGTTCGTTACTTTCCAGAAAGCACAAAATATCTTGTTTCATATTCGAGCTTTTCAAACTGCTGGTTTTGCACTGTACCTTGACTTTTTTTGATCTAAATGATCCCCATGATCGGTTCAGAATGAACACACTCATTTTCGTTAGCACCCGGCAAGTTCTTGCAGCAACTATGCCCTGAACGCACATCCTATAGTCAATAGTGTTTGTTGATGTTTGTTGTGTGTTTGCTCCTTGCACGGCAACAGCACATGTTCAGTAGAACACATTGGCCGATGCTTGAACTTGGAGTGGATCCACTCAATTCCTTTGCATCGCAATACTTCCAGAGCAGCCTTCCTGAGACAAAAAAGTGTCAATCAAAGACTTTGAACTCTTATCAACCTGAAATTTGGCCTATAGTAAGCTTTAGATTTCTCATATCACATGCAAGTGCATTTCCGACCATGGGTGCTTGGATTCTCTGGATGCATGGTCATTCCCCCACAGAATTCGCATACCTTTGCCATAATTTGCCACCAAACCCACGGTTCTGAAACGGACGGCTTGCATTTGCGTCTCCTCTTTGGAGATTCTGTGATTACTTGGGTTCCCCGCTGATGAGGTTTCGGTCCTCCCATCTTTCCCATTCCGCAGCTTCATCCGGAGGTGCAACCGGTGAGTAGAGACGGGCGACACTTCCCCAAGAGAGATGAGAGCACAATGGGCGTCCAAGTTACTCGACCATCTCCCTGAAAGGGAATCCCCGGGTTTCTTATTTCACACCGTGAGAAGCACAAGTGCGATGGTTCTTGTTGGTCTGTAGTTTCAGATCTTGAGCTTGCATATTTCAGCAAGACATCTCCCAGAAGTGATTGGTGCCTGTGCACCTGCCCAGCCATAAATGGTGACATAAATGGTCGTGATTACAACAAGGCGCCTGTCACCGAGGGATGGTAGATGATGTCGGGCAAGTGAAGTGAGAGCTCACGAGTTCCGGAGCCACGCTGCTGTTGTGTGACCCAGTGCTTCGTGCTGTTTGCCTTCCATGGCTTGAGCCACGAATGAGTAGCACACAACGGGGACTTGGGCAACCATGGTTGGCCCAAGACCATGTGATCCCAGCACAATTTCAAGCACCGGACCCACGATATGAAGGAACCTCTGCGGATGGATTCAACGGATCAGCTTGCTCGGGGGTCCATGGCCAGATGAACCAAGACATTCGGTTGGTGCCAGCTTGTTGGGGCCCATGTTCCTTGATGATGGCCATTGGCACATCATGCATGAATGAACTGACCCATTCGCAAAGGATTCGCCATTAAGCATCCTAACCTCAAGAATGACCAAGTTTTTCTTGCCAAATTCAACCATCGATCTATTGACCCTTTTCAAAAAATTGAATTATTGATTAGTTCGTGGTTTCGACTGCCATCATGAATTTCATCACCATCCCGAACAGACCACGCGAGGTGGCCAATGTCACGTTGCGAATGGGGACCAGTCACTCCATTCCGGAGCTAGGTGCTGTCGGGCCAGGAAGCCTTGATTGTCGCCATGGTGAAAGGGGTGGCTTCACCTGGGATCCACTGCTGTGACACAGTTGGATGGTGTTTGCACCCAAGATGCTCGCGCCATGAATAGCGGGGTGAACCCCGGGACGACATCTTATAACTCGCTGCTTTCTGCTGGTGGCTTATTCCGCAGCGGAATCAGGTATAGCACATGTACTGACATGGTACGGCACATCCTGCGCCATGGTCACTAGCTGATTTGGCCTGGTTATTGACGTTGCTTTGGACGATGTTTGCCATGATTGCACCCAGCCATTTGCGCAGCCAGCACACACAAGCTTGGCATGACCAGGGCACAACCGTGACAAAATGGTACGAACGAATCGCATGTCAGTGGTTCTTATGTTTGCGTTGGGGGATTTGGCCCACTATTGCAACAATGAATGCCAAACGATGAGTATACAGGGAAGTTATACACAAACGGTTGTTGAATGTGCTCACATGTGCTCACCAGATCTATAGCGCGGATCAAGCACTGTCACTGCCAACCCCCACCCGAAAAGCATTAGCTGTCACTGATCGTTTTCAATATGGCCATCAATTTTGATTTTTAACCCTTGTTTGCCATGTTTGGTCAGACTCAGCCATTGTCAACCATTATCAAGCATCATTGACCAATTGTGGTCCGGTTGCTTCCTCATGACTTTGAGTCGTCATTCTTATGGCAAAGTGGACTCACCATCGTCACTGTTGATGCACCAAATCCAGCGACGCGGAAGGGATGACACCCTGGACATACAAATATCATAGCAAAATATTGTTTTGGACCGAAGAATTTTAATGATATTGACATTAATCGTTAAAAACCGATATTTTGCTATGATAGTAATTAATGATACAAAATTGAATAGCAATTATCTTCCTGACATTGATCATTCAATCACGAATGCACAAAGTACTATCAAAGTTACCAACGAACGAATGACAGCTTCATTTGCAATCAATATCCCTAGCAATCTCAGCTACTAGGTTTTTCTCCTTTAGTGTTAGGCAATAACAAATAACAACTATTTGTTACGGCTATCAGTTTCAACATTGCTAGTTCCACTGTGTAAATCACCTCGTTAGGATTCTATGACTATTTTACTCTTGATTGCCAACCATCATTAGTCATCATTCACCATCATTACCATTCAAATTGATTCACAATGAAATTTGCCATTGTCAACCCAACGTCATTCACCACTATTCACCATCAAAATGGTGAATAAACAATGATGATTAATTATATAATTTGATGCTTAACAATGGTTGATAATTATCAATATTCATGATGAATCAAACCATCATTCACCACTATTCACCATCATTAACCTTCCTTACCCATCACATCAGCCATCAAAATCAGCAATCACAGCCGGCAAGCTTCCAGCCGCGTCCAGGCGTCGGAACCGCCTTGGACTTCATGTACGGCATCATGGCGGGACGCAGGGTGCTTGGTAGGTTGATGATGGTTGATGGATGCCGATGGCTATTTCAACTACCACGATTTGACATGGCTTGATTGTCCGGCACGGGGATGCCGGTTTCATGTATCAGGCCTAGGATGATCAATTAAATCTAGCTGATGAATACTGTTTACTGATGACTAATGGCGGGTCACGGTCAAGAATGGTTAGTTGATGGCCAATGGTTGGTCATAGCTGACTGATTCATTGGTGGTGAAGGGTGGCATGGAAAATGTTGGCTTGTGCATGGCTGAAATATTCTTGCAATCGTGGTGGGGCCATATGTTTAGTGCTGGAGTCAGGGCTCCCAGTAGCTGCTGGCACTTGTACATGGCTGGAGCCCATGGTTTATCACTTTGAGCTGGGGTTGCCTGGAAGGTGCTAGCCACTTGTTGACCCTAGCCATTTCCAGCCAGTGCTGTTTACTAGAGAGTACCTGGGCTGCTCATGGATTGCCAGCAATTTCAAGTGTAGAACCGCAGGTTTTCGTGGCAAGCGCGCGCTTTTCGAGCCCCGGAATCGTGAGGCAATTCATGGAAATGGGCATTTCTCAAAACAGGGGACCCCAAAATCATCCAATATTGGTCATTTATGGTAAAAATCAACCACTGGCTGGGGGATCCCATATTTTGAGAAAACCCCACAATGGGATGAGATGGCTCTGGTGTCAGAAGTCCCCACTCGCAGACGTGTCATTGGTTGCTTTGACCGTTCAACCCGGTGACCACCTCAGTCCTGTCTCTCCCGCTGCCGGGCAAGCTGGAGATGCGGCGGCCACGGTGGGTGATGGTTATAGTCATAGTTTCTATATCTTGCTATATCTTCCTATTCCCTGTGGTCGTCCAAGGTTTAGCAGCCATGTTTCAACATGATCTCCCTTACCCATCTGCAGCAAGCTGACCAAGCATGATCCCTTACTGCCCAGCGCCCTAGGCCTGGACGGTGAAACGCCGGTGGTGGGCCTCATTGGTGGCAGCACCTCTTCCCACAGCAAGCCCGTGGCCAGCGTGGCGGGCGTGCTGAAGGTCCCACAGGCGGCGAGTTTCGCGGTGCTTCGAATGATGGCTCAGAGTTCCTGATTGCATGATGACCTGGATGGCTTATACCCACTAACTTAGGGTTTTAGTGTTTTTGGGATATGATTGATTTACCATATAACCGCTAAACATATATGTTTAGCAAGCCCTGAGGATCCCTGACTGATATTATGTATGTCATGTGAATGATGGCTCTCAGAACAGTCGAACACCATGACCATGCTCAGAACAGTTATTCATATATGAATCGGGCACAAAAGTCATATATGGGTACAATTGAGGTATCACCCAGTGAATCGGATGAAATCCATCAATGTGGACATGACCAAGGTAACAAATTTGATGTATCACCCAGTGAACCTGTCCAAAATCATCAATGTGGGCATGATCACAGCCCGATATGGTAACAAATTTGATGTATCACCCAGTGGATCTGTTCAAATCCATCTTGTCAAGCAATGAATCGAGCACGCCAGCAATGCCGCTATGGGAATGTTGCATCGTCTGCAGCTGGCGCTGCACCGTTTGTGGCTGGTACTGCATCGTCTGCGGCGTCGAGCACATCACATGTGGAAGGTGCGCTGTCCGTGCACGGTGGGTGGGGGATGATGGCTCTCAGAAGTTGTCTGGGGTGATTCTGTTGAAGGCAGTGAGGTGCATGAGGTGATTCATGTGTGCACGCACACTTGATAACTCGCTGCTGCCTGGAAGCTGTTTTGCTGTTCCCAAGTTGGAGAAGGGTAGTGACTTGACGCCATGGACAGCCGAGCCCTGTTGGACGATCTGCTGCACTGTCACCTCACTGGTGACAAGGGGCTGATCCCCCAGCTGCGGGATGACAAGGAGCGAGGGGTACCAGTATATAAAACGGTGGGCTTTGTGGGGGCAATCGATCCGATCTCTGGGAATACCTGGTGGGTGGAAGTTGTAAGACCGGTTTTGCCTCAACCAAGCAACATGCATGATCTTACCTGCTGGCAGGACCACAACTTGTTCCCGGTGGACAGAGCTGGGCCATCTACAGTGGAAGCGGTCTTTTGGCTGGATTGGATTGGTGCAGGGTTGGGATGAAGAAGTTGCAGTACATGTGGATTGCCAACACCACTGGTCCAGGGTTCAGGTGTGTTTGTGAATAGCTGTTGGATACAATCACCGCGTTAAGGTTGAGAAGCACTACTTCTTCCTGATGAATGTCTATGCCACGTTTGGTGCTGCAATTCCATGCCAGGGTGCCTTCAAAGTGGTTTGGCTGCATTATCATTGATGTTGTGCGGTGCGGGTTTGTCTCAGGGTACTGGATGGTGCTGGTGTGTGTGTGTGTGCATCGTATAGGCCATCCTGTATGACCTGGCGCGAAAGTTTGGCTTGTTCGTGCCCAGAACTAAGAAGAAGGAAATCAAGGCCATGGAGTTTGCACATGCCACTATATGAGGCGATGCAAAGGCTAGCAGGTACATGGACTTGCACATATAGTGTTCTACAAATGCACCATGCATACCAGGAGTGGGCTGGATGGCAAGCTGGTGTGGCACGCGCACTGTGTCGCCACGGAATCCACTTGACGGTGAAAGCCAAGGGATCCAGGAGAACCCAGGGTCTAAACATGATGATATCTACCGGTGGGGTATGACAAGATGATCCAATACCCGGTGCAATAACCTGCAATGGGGCTGTTGGGCAGGAGCAAACGCATCTTCTTCTTGAAGAAGACTCTCCGGTTGGCAATTGCTGAGCAGTGCGGTGGGGGTTCCTTGGCATTTTGCATTTGCATGCGGGCCCCATCGACTTGATAAAAAAACGGCTGATAACCTGGAATATTAAAGTCATTGATTTGAGAGCCACATTCTTCCGAAGGAAGAATGTGACATGATAACACCCAGATTTGAAATACCCCCACACTCCCAACGGGAATTTGTAAGCACAACATCCAAGAGGATGCTGTGCCTGCCATCAATCACATGGTGCCACAACTCAGGTGATGTGGATGATGCGGCTATCGACCAGAAGCTGGACCAGCAGTTGGCTCAAGTTGACGAGGACATCTTATTTGGGTTTGGTGATGTGAACATAAACATACCCCATGGTGCTTGTACACGCTATCCACCATCGACATGGTCTATTGACCCTCAGTTTAGCCCAGTGAATGTTGATGGAACCCTCAGTTTAGCTCTGAGATTGTTGATGGCATCGATCATCCACCATCAAGTTGGTACATCAACCCTCAGCTGAGCCTTGTTAATGTTGATGACATCGATCATCCAGCATCAAAATGGTCTTTCAACCATCAGCTGAGCCCTTCCATATATATATATATACATATATATATATCAGGGATCCTCAGGGTATTCTGTTTCCAACAACCCAGCACTCAAAGTCCCTCACAGCCCTCAGCATCATCAACAA
The DNA here is from genome assembly GCA_009767595.1 of Symbiodinium kawagutii. Classification (NCBI taxonomy): domain Eukaryota; class Dinophyceae; order Suessiales; family Symbiodiniaceae; genus Symbiodinium; species Symbiodinium kawagutii. The sequence continues at coordinate 780,015 of VSDK01007166.1, read as the reverse complement.
CAACAACAGCAACAACAACAACAGCAGCAACAACAACAACAACAACA
>VSDK01007166.1:769648-779702 GCA_009767595.1 Symbiodinium kawagutii | reverse complement strand
ACCATCATCATCATCACCATCATCATCATCATCATCATCATCATCATCGCCGCCAGGAGGGGGATCTGGCGTCGCCGGCGACTTCGTCTTCGGAGAGTCCTGCACCGGTGCTGGTTGAAGAGAAGCCGAAGGTCTTCGCTGGGAGTGGGTGATGTTGACCCCGTGATTGATAGTGGCATCGTCAATGATCGTCAACAGTAGGCCAATATCAATCACGGGGCCGTATATTAAAGGTTGAAGTGATCAACCACATGATGTGCAATCACAAAAAGAGGTTGTCCCCACATGTCTATATGGGTATATGGCCTCAAAAAACAGGTATGGTTCGGTACGCAGTGATGGATCGGTATGGATCATCTGAGTTTGGATCAGGGGTATGGATCACATGTGGGCCTGGGGTATGGATCCCCGTGATTGATAGTGGCATCGTCAATGATCGTCAACAGTAGGCCAATATCAATCACGGGGCCGTATATTAAAGGTTGAAGTGATCAACCACATGATGTGCAATCACAAAAAGAGGTCGTCCCCACATGTCTATATGGGTATATGGCCTCAAAAAACAGGTATGGTTCGGTACGCAGTGATGGATCGGTATGGATCATCTGAGTTTGGATCAGGGGTATGGATCACATGTGGGCCTGGGGTATGGATCGGGCCTTTTAAAGCCATAGTCACATGTCTCCACCTGTAACTCCCAGGATAAACATATAGCTCAAAATGATTGACGATGTGTGTGGGAATACTACATGATTGTGACTCATCATATGGCTGATGTGATTCATCCAGCCAAGTAGTTGACTGCATGTCCCAAAGGGTTAATATACCAACTTCACAACTTAACATGTAATTAATCGGAATTGGTCTGATTTCCCAGCTACAATTTTGTAATGAATTCGCCCCCGGCCAACACCGCATCTGATTGGGTGCAATTGGTTTGATTTGTTCTGGTTAGATCATTGCATATAAGTTTGTTTAAGGACTGGTTACTGATCATTTTGCCATGCTGAGTGATCGAGCTCCTGATTGTTTTAGATATATCTTTGTGTTAGATTCCATCCCCTCTGACAGGATGCACCACCACCACCAGCAGCTGCTCTGGCCAATGTGGGTGAGAAAACGGCGGTGGATGTGAAGAAGCCCACGGTTAAGACCAACCCTGACAACATGGAGACCATGCCAATGTTCTTCAACGAGGATGCTGGAGGTCTACCCAACCAGGACCCCTAGCTTGCTGATCATGTCAGTTCAGTCTAAGTTTCAGTTAGGTTCATCCTGTAAACACATGGTATATCCCATTGTTTCGACAACATCTGGTTTCTGGGATTTATGATGGTGTAAACCAGTCCAACCAAAATCATCCAATAATTATCAACGGGTACCCATTGACGTCAGGATGTCCACGTGGAGACTCCATCGGATCGTCGGCAAGCATTCAAGGACTGATTGGGGCAGCCATCACTCGGTAAGTAACCTCCTCATCACTTCGCCTGTTTTGTTCGTCATCTCTATCAGGCGGGTCTTGCCTGCCCCCCTAGGGTGGTCAAACATGAGGCATGTGTCGTCCACATCGACCCAATCGATCCAGTACCAGTAGTGGCATTCGGCCTGTCGTAAGAACACATGATCCAGTGGTCTTAGTCTCCACTAGGGCGGAATCACTGCCAAGTCAGCACCCAATGCCAGCAATGAACCGCTGCTGGTATCCACAGCGATGTGGCTCAAGTCGACATCGCTCATTAACCGGTGCAACCACTAGTCGCAAGGGTAGGCCCTGTGAGCATGTCCTCCACCGCCTCCCAACAACGATGGTTCGTTCGGGTATTATCAAGCAGGCCCAGCCACAGTATTCGACTACATGTGTGGATGGTTGTAATGATGCCCTTTTCAGTCGAAACCATCGTTTCTGGACTGGCAGTCTCCTGTATAAGCTTGTCGGCGGCACCACAGACTTCTGAAGCCTGGTACTACTATTCCGGGTCTTCGATGTCGGAGTCTCCGTCATCGCTCTATTCCTGGGTATCATCCGGGTCGGGCCAATAACATGTGTTCATCGCATGTTCACAGAAATTGACCGACATGAAGGGTCTTGTACTGCCTGACCGTGTAGGCCATGATACTGTAGCGGGTCCCCCTCAAAGTCGTCCACTTCATGGGCTTTGTTCCCGTCGAAAGTAGTGACGAGGCCCAGAGTAATCTGCTGGGAGCGAGCCTCCCCCGATGGTAAGGCCTTGTTGCGGCGGTTCGTCTTGTCCCACACTTGGACATTAATGTTTCCAATCGCTGCTGCATTCCAATCGCTCAAGCCAACTTAATTATTTGATTATGCCGCTACACCCCCTTAACAATTCCCAGCTATTAAAGCACCATCACTATTCATCATTCATGGATGAACACACTGCAGTTTCAATGAGTTGGTTCTACTGCATGTACTATTTGACTTCTGGCTGGTGTGAAAGACCCACCCCCCCGCCTGCCATAGGCGTCAGGAGTCGAAGCCGTTGCTCACTGGCACTGTTATGGTGGATGGTTCCCTGGAGGAGCATGTGACCGATCAATCAATGTGCAGCTTGGGATTGGACATGGTGGTCCAATATGTGTGCGTGTTGGTGTGTGAATTCACATCATATATGGCTCCAATGGCTGATCAATCAACCAAGATGAGTTCACATTTACGAATTCACATATATTGGCAGATCAATCAAACACATTGTGTTCATGCTCCCATGGCTTGTCAACACACGTTGAGTTCACATTAACGGGATCACATAGCTGGTCAATCAATAAATATGCAGGTTGGGATTGGTCATGTTGGCCCACCTTTTTGTTGATGGCTTCAATTAATATGTGTTTCTTGGTGCAGGAGCAAATCAAAAGCATTTGCAAAGAGGATGATGCCAAAGGTGAAGCTGAGGATGCCGATCTAATCAAAGCCCAGGCTAAGGTGCTCCGGTTCGTCTAAACAAATCACGTTGGACCATCACCTTTTTGGGTGAGTTTTGGCAGTGGGTCAAAACCCCGTACACCTGATTCCCCACCATTAACCATTGTTTTCCCTGTAGTTTATTTGTTGGTTATTATCCCCCAATATTGGTTGGTTTAAATATTAGCTTTTTAAGTTTCATGATCCCAACCTATATCATCGATGTGTTTCATCTAAGGGGTCTATATATATACCAAACTATGGGTGTAGCGGCTCTAAGAAACCATCAACCGCAGCTCCCCCAGGTGAAGTCAGCTGCCCGAGCTGATGCCCATGCGAATCCACCTGTGAAGGGCAGGCCCCCCAAGCGCAAGCGAGGGAAGCAGCCTGAAGCGGCCACCGAGGGTGGCTCTGGTTCTGATGCGGCTGGTGCCACTGGCTCTGCTGGTGGGGGTGAACCGGTGGCTGGTGGTGCTACTGGTGATGCCCCTGGTGCAGATCCCGGTGCAGATGGTGGTGTTCCCGGGGCTGGACCTGATGTGGTTACTGGGGCTGGGCCTGATGGGGTTGCTCCAGCTGGAGGAAAGGCTGAGCAACCGAAAAAGAAGAGGGCCACGGTTCAGGTGACTGCTGATGAGGTCAAAGCCAAGTGGAAGTTGCAGGATTGGGGGTAACAAAATGTTAGGTTAATATATTATATTTATAATCACCAGTTACGAAAATTGTGGTGGGTGTTGAACATGTATACCCATCCCCTTGACCAAAACAGCTTCACCAACTGTGCTAATCCCCTGAGGAGGCATCGTTCAAGGGAGCTGGTGTGACTATCCCTGCTGGTTTTGATGGATCGAAGAAGTCCTTCACACTGCCATCTCCCAACGAGAGCTGCTCTGCGATCGGTGTGTTGTTATTTGGCTACAATTCAGAGTTATCAGTGATGAACACATGTATAAATATATAATCATTAATTGATGCTGTCTTATTTGGCAACTGAGGTGGTGGGCTGGAAGCTTCTACATCTACAATGCGAAGGGCACTCTCCCAGAGACGATTGTGGCGAACACCAGCCACGGTGTGACCATCAGCATCAAGAAGCATGGTGGACATGGACCGGCGTGGGAACTGGCACAGAAGTGTGCCAATTTCAGCAGTGTTTAATAAGATCAGCAGTGTTTAATAAGATCAGCAGTGTTTAATAAGATCACAACAAATAACAACAATTAATATCCCTGCTGTGATAAATCAGTTCGTTCACCACCGGTCAATGGATCTTGAAGGATCTATTAATTATCTCTGCGCCCCAGGGGATCGTGGGCAAAAGCTGTGTGCTTAAGGAACAAAAAAGAAACGATATATGCATGCATGCATATACAAACATGCAGTCTATGTGTGCGACCACGAGCAACCAAGTGGAACAGTGTGAGTGGTGTTTGTCCATCCGTGTCCAACCTGCTCAAGTTTCGTGATTTACACTCCACATGTGATATCAAGATGTATCAAGATGAGTTTAGATTACAGGGTTATCAACCTGTAACACCATGCGGATAAAATCATTTAAGCTGGTACATATATTTGACCTTTCTCACTCTGCCCTCCAACACGCATCGGCTATGGCGCCTTGCCCCATCGGCCTGAGTGCCAGAGCAGCTGGTATCATGATTCTATGTGGTGCACCCGCTTTGATGTTGCTAGGCTTAAGAGTCAGAGTGTGTCATCTAGATCTAAAGGATTGCACATACATGCACCAAATTTCTGTTTGGATCGGGCTGAGGGTCCATTTGTGCGACTATCTATCGCAGTATTCGGTTGCTTCTGGGCAACACTGGATGCGAGACCCTTGGTGACACAAGTTTGTGACGCATGATCAAAGTATATATATATATATGCGGGTTAGTGGGCATCAAAAAACAAACATCGATCGTTGCTCTCAGGATACCGATTTCCTGGAACTATTCAGTGGGCAATCGCTGTTGACATCATCCTTTCGTGCGGTCCTGAATGGTGATTGTGAATATTATAGACCATGTTTCTCATCATGCAAATCATTGAGGTCATCAAGGATACGCTAGCCAGTGGTATGATGTCGCTGGACGTGGGGACATCAACGATTTCACCACGGTCAGCGGGTTCCTAGTGGCCGTGCGAGATGTGATGCGCGTCAAGAAGTGTGGGTATATGCATGGTGGTCATCCGTGCAATGGGTGGCTTGTCTAAGTGTGTAAATAACTGAAATTAATTGATCACTTTGTTTTCACAATCAGATTTGGTGATTAGATGTTAAACGTGCATTGAGGTTTGTCTGGATGAGCACTGGAACACACTACCGGCATTTATGCGTCCTTGGCAATCTCAACAGTCGCTTGCCTTAAAGCTTGCAACCATTAACAAACACCATGATCAGTCCTGTTGGTTGTAAGATCGGTCCCTTCCTTTACCCCCTTTTGAGGTAAGCTGGTGCAAAAGTCGAACCTGATATCAGCGCGATTTTCTCTCATCATCATACTGTGTGTCAGTCTTCAAATCTTTTGGACAGAGCCTGATTTGCACTCATCATTTATCGATGTGTGTGTGTGAATGTGTTCCGCAATGTAGCTACTGGCTACTGTGCTTGCACATCTGAAGTGAGGTCGAGCAACCTGGAAGTAGCAAGCTGGTGTTTATGCCATGGGTTCAGCACATTATCAATGCGATGTTGCCGAACCCTGGGGATGATGCGTATGGTCAGATCTTTTACAAAAGATTGCGTCCCAGCTGCAACAAATGTGATGATACATTTGATGTGTTAATGTTGAACTGATTGAAACCTTACCCATGCATGCAACTAAGTTGGATGGGGCTTTACGGCAGCATACGGCAGCCCTACTCCATCCTACTCCCAAAGCCTCATACCTATTGGGATCACCGTTGGTTCCTCAGCAGCTGCAGCATCGGCACCTTCATCCAAAGCATCAGCTGGCCCTCATCAACAGTAAGGCCTTGGATCCAGGATTTGGCCGATGTGATGACCAGGGAGAAGAGAGCGGAGTTGAAAACCGGTGCCAGTTCCGGCATGGTTAAGAAAACCGTCAGTGATGATGGTCGTGTGACGGTGTCGGGGGCTTACTCATGATGATGATGATGATGATGATGATGTTTTTCTTGGTGTGCATCGAATTGATAATCTTTTAAACAAAAAATCCCGATGTGTATGTGTTTAGACCCCAACAGTTGAGTCTGGTGACATGTCATCGACGATGACCCTATCAATCATGTTCGCCTCACTTAGGTGTGGTGGTCCGTCACTCAAATCATCACAAGCATATCCAGAGGATTTCTGCAAGTGGGTCGTGGAGAAGCAGACCTCTTTGTGGGTCACTTGTCTGATCAAAACATTTCGAGAATCCCCATGTTATATATCCATCGCACCATGTTGAGGTGTACTGGTACTTGTCAAAATTCTACACCCATAGTCGTTGTTATTCATGCATGATGTAGCTACTAGATCGACGAACTCATTTACTATGACCCGACTACAATCGAACCTCACCCAATGTTCATTTTCATTGTTCACATCAATGTGACACTCATTGTCCATATACATGGCATTACATGGCACTGCAGGCTTCTGGAGACGTACCCTATCTGGATATGCCAGCTGGCCCTGATGACATCCGGCAGTATCAGCCATTGGTGCCCAGTCTGCAATGCGTGCTGCTACGGTGCAATTGGGTTACTGTGGATTACAGCTATGAACTTAGCTGCTGTTCAGCTTTGGGACGTGATTGGTTTACCATAACCACTAAACGTTAGTCTTTTAGGGGGGTCTAACAGCCACCAAAATAATTATATGAATTGATTGGATGGGGAAAGTACTAAACATCATGATACCCATCAACGAAACACACACACACACCTAGATCTTTCCCTGCTGGGTTCTATTCCTTAAATTAAATCAAAATGTTTTATGAATTGAACTATCTGATGTGATGAAGGTGGCCGAAAGATGGTGATGTGCTCGACAACGAAGTAGTCAGATCCAAGGACTAGCTGTCCTTTTCTTGGGAGTCTTCCTGGTGCTCCCAATCAATGCGTTCACCGCGGCCCAATTCTGATCACTTCTCATGATCATGAGCTCCTGGGAAAGGGCCTGAATGGGTTCGTCAGTGGCGAAATCCCGCAAGCAGTGCGATGCACAGCCGCCATAGCAGTAGCTGTCCTTTTCTTGGGGGTCTTCCTGGTGCTCCCAATCAATGCGTTCACCGCGGCCATCCGCGGCCCAATTCTGATCACTTCTCATGATCATGAGCTCCTGGGAGAGGGCCTGGAAGGGTTTCGTCAGTTTCGAAATCCCACAAGCAGTGCGATGCACAAGGTCCTCCAAAGGTGGTCCGCCTGGCGGGTGATCTGCCGGTGGTTGCTCTGGATCTGGCTGCTCTGGCTGTCCAGATCAGGTCTCATTTGGAGATCACGACCCCTTTGTCTTAGGTACCTCGACACGCGCTTCGACAGATTCTGGCGCTGGTACAGTAATCCTTCCAACAAGCTGATCACCTGCGACGATAGTCCAAGCTGCCTGAGCCGTGCTCTGGCCATGCGTCTCCCCGGCTCTTCGCCAAAGATGCTCACCGGGACCTTGGGTTTACTCAAAGCTCCTTTCAATGCGGACCACACACCTTCATCAGGCAACGTTCTTGGGTCCGGCACCCTGTCGATGATCATCATCAGATTGTTGGGGAACATCGGTTCCTTGCTGCCGTCCAGTTGCAACTGTGTTCATGCACCTGCGAAGCTGGCAGCTCTTGCTGCGCTTAGCTCTGAAGTGCTGAGCTGGTTTCGAAGTGTCTGTGCAGCTCGCTGATGTGCTCTGATGGCAGCTGTCATGCATTCCATCGACGCTTGCAAGTTCAAAAAAACCTTATCCTAATCCTAATCCACCGATCACCGATCAGTTACCCCACAGCTAATTCAGCCCACCACAATGATTCTCGGGTTTCCCTGGTATCAACGATGTCTTTGAAAAGTTCAGTGCACCTGAAGATTGCAGGTCCTCCATGATGGTGTAAAACCTTTGCTAGCGATTTATCATGATCATGTTAACCCCTATGAGACCGTGTATTAGAATAGATAACACATTCACTCTCATGCATGTGCATGCTCTACTCAGTGAAGCTTCATTTCCCCCCCCCCCTCACCCTGCGTAATAGTTACTAAATATGTTTACATCTTAACACACCATCACATCATTGGCATTGTTATTGATTGCAGGGTGGGGGGTTTTAAGATATGTGATCACACATGGATGTGCCTGGTGTCACCAGCCTACCCGATTCTGAGGTGCCTCCGTTCAACTGGGACCATGCGGAGCTTGATGAAATCAGGCAATTTTTACTCGACGAACGCAGCGCTGGGCGCTTTGTTCCGGTGTCAGGGTTACCATTGTGAATCGTTGGAACACAACACCAATCACAATAATGTGTAATGGTTGTACACCACACGTGCAATTTTATATCGATGGACCTGACACCAGTGTTCAGTGCAAGTTGTAATTCAACCACACTATGATATGCAGTGAGTGTGTGGTTGGAACTGCACTTAAGGGATCACTTGGTGATGGTTACCAGTTCCAAATATGTAACGATTGGAATTCAAGAGATGATCCTGGTAATTTCATCAGGGCTGTAGCAACTATCAACGATTGGAGTCTATTAAGAGAGATCCTAAAGTCACCAGCTATATCCAGTAAAGATTGAAATCATAGAACGATCCTAATTCACTTAAGGTAATTAAACACGATTTAGATCGGTGATCGGTGTACAGCAACCGGCGCCCATCCGACGACCACCGTTCCTCGCCCGTGCAGCTGGAAATCTGCGAGACCAAGGGTCTGCCACTCCCAGTCGAGAAGTGAAGGGCCATGCCTGTCATCAGCTGTGTTGGGATACCGGCTAACTCTAGTTCCGATGCTGGTTTCTCAACCAAAATGGTATGCAAATCACACCATCATGTGCATGAATACACATATGTTTGTGGGAGATTCAGGGTTGGGATGGCCCTCACACAGATTACCCCGCGTGATTAAGCGTGATTTGGCGTGAAAACCATATATGAATGAATGCTCTCAGAACAGTCATTGGGCCCAATACCTGCTCTCAGAACAGTTATTCATATATGGGTACCCCCCCTAGCGTGATTTAGCGTGATTTACCGTGATTTGACCTGAGTTGGAGGGGTATGGGACTCAATGGGGTGATCCTGGACACATGTTCTGCAGCCAGTGCAGTGTGGGGGGCCGTCTACCTTGGGAAATCGACATTGGTGCCATGTCGAGTGAGTCTATGCCCGATGATGAGATGATGGGGGTGACTGGTATGCATTAATATCATGATCTGGGGCATCTGGTGTGATGTGTAATGACAAGTATACTGGTGGCGATCTATTGGTTTGACCAATCCTTACTGAGGCGATGAATGCCGCCATTGAGAATGCCGCCGGTCGCCGCCAGCTGCTGGGTGCTGTGACCCCGGGTGTGGCTACTCTGAAGAGGGGGTTGGTGCGGGATGATCGCTCGCTGGCATCGGCGAGTACTGCGAGTACGAAGGTGACCCCGGATGCTAAGCGTCAGCATGTCCCTGGTGCTGATGAGATCAGCCCGGCTGCTCCCAAAGATCTCTTCCCCGAGACCCCGGTTTCTTGGTGTTGTTATTCAGGGGTAAACTGTTAATTATCACCTGTAGTACGGGGTTGATTGATAAGATCTGATTACCACCTGTAATACGGGGGGTGATATATATGACCAATCATAATGGAGGTTGGTTGATATCAATGTGGGTGACCGATTTCGATTTCATACCATCTCCCAGGTTACTACTGGTGCAGCTGGACCCCCTGCTGGTGTTGACAATCCATCCAGTGAGAAGGTTGCTGATGAACCTTGGCTCTGATGTTTAGTGAAAGGTGATTATGTATTTTATGATCTGATAGATATCGATGAAACATTTTTGTGACCACTTATGGTGATTTTTACCATGTGGGGTCACCTTTTCCCAACCCAGGACAAAGGTCCAATTCCTGCAGAACCATCGCTGCCGGCTGTCCCACCACTACCGTCACGTGGAGGGGATCACACACCAAGCCCGGATCCAGTGGCCGGGC
>VSDK01007166.1:716438-768862 GCA_009767595.1 Symbiodinium kawagutii | reverse complement strand
GTAGGTGGCACATGAGGTGCCAGATGTTGCTGGGGTGGCACCGGTGGTGCCAAGTGCTGCTGAGGTGGCACATGTGGTGCCAGATGATGCTGGGGTGGCACCGGTGGTGCCAAGTGCTGCTGAGGTGGCACATGTGGTGCCAGATGATGCTGGGGTGGCACCGGTGGTGCCCAGTGTTGCTGAGGCATCTGAGGCGTCGGTTGCCGCTGCCCTCTCAAGGGCAACCACCTTGGATATGGTGAAGGGTGGAAGTCAGGACATGCCGACTCCGAAGCGGTGGAGTGGCTGGGAGAAGTTCAAGGTGGAGCGCCCTGAGTTCAGAGCTTCAGCTGATGGTGGGGGACCAGGTGGGGCGGTGGTGCCAAGTCCAGTGAAGTCGACGGTGTCGCTGGCGGTGCCCTCTCCTGTGAGCGATGCTGCGACGAGCCCTGCTGCGCCAGCGGCTGTGCCGGTGCGGAAGGTGTCGGATGCTGTGGCTGTGGCATCGCCGGGTGGTGCTGGTGGTGTGGCTGTGGCATCACCGGGTGCCACCACTGATGCCCTGGGGGATGATGATGATGTTGAAGCTCTACGGGCCCTGAAGAATGCATACATGCGGTTCCACCGGTCCATCAAGAGTCATTTGGTTTGAATATTATCACAAATGCATGCATATATGGGAATGATTAGTGTGGTGTCACTTGCCATCAAGGTGCTTCTTGTCCACCGGAGATTGCGGCGAAATACAAGGAGATTGCTGCCCAGGGTAACTAGGCTTGTGTGCATGTCATGATACACGTTGGTGTAACTGACTGGATCACACGTAGCTAGCAACAACTGAGGCAAGAAGGCATCGACAAAGGAGCGATGGTTGCTCTTTGAGGAGTACACTCAGAGTGGTGAGAACTGGGGGAACTCACAGATGGTTGCCACGATGCGGGCAGAACGGGAGCAGAAGCATCGAGGGGAGTACAAGTTCTTTAGCAAACAAGCTACTCGTTTTCAACTAAGTTGTTTATGCATATACATCATGAGCATGTATGATGTGCAACACATGACATGCATGTACTGTGTGATATGTGGCGTGCCATCTAACGGTTAACTGAGGATCTGCTGAAGAAGTACTATGACAATGAAGCTCTGGTCAACGGCATCATCTCCCAGAAGGCTGCTTGGCTCTGCTGACAGTGTATGCGTGCCATCCAGATGGTAACTTGCATTGTCAGGAGAAAGATGAGCTGTGGAAAAGGCATCCCGAAGTTCCGGACTGGACCTTCACGTCACTGTCAGCACTCACAGATGTGCACACACACATACTATATATATGTACACATGTGTGTGTGTTGCATGTGTAGGAGATGAAGCTGTACCTCTGTTGGGACTCCACATCAGAGATTGCGGAGCAGACTCTGGCCCAATCTTTGGAGTTCCAGAAGAGCGCAGAGATTGATAACAAGATGGCGAAGCAATTCATGTGCACAACTTAAACTTGTTACAGTGCAGGATCCACCCAAACTAGCAAGACCTCACAGCTCGATCATCCCCCTATAACAAACCCCCAGTGGCAGCTGTATGCGCTTGAGGTGCGATCCCAACGGGGTGATGCCGAATGAGATGCTCATGAAGAAGGAGCTCACCACTGGGGCTGCTGGTTCTGCTGGGGGAGGAGAACGCAAGGAGGAGGAGCCTGGTGTGCCTGCAGCGAAGGGTAAACCTAAGCCTAAGCCAAAGGTCCCAAAGGCGAAGACTCCAGAGCAGCAAGCGAAGGCTGTACTTTAACAGCATTATCAAAGCACAGTGTTCACACGTTGCATTTTCATGCACAGTGCACGTTGCATTATCAAGCACAGTGTTCACACGTTGCATTATCAAGCACAGTGTTAACACGATTGTGTATGTGTCTGGGCTATACCAAAATGTGTGCATGCTGTGATGTTAAGGCACTTGCAAAGGCAAGCACGGTGTTGTTGGAGATCAAAAGATCCTTGGTGATGAACTCATGATTGTGAACATGTAGATGTTGTATATGCTAATCAGATCAGCCCCATCATGTGTGCTACAAGGTTTGGATGCTGTACTATCTGCAGCTAAGGTGTGTGGCCCTGAGTTAGCCATCGGTATCGCACACACACATGCACACCGTCACAGCTGGTGCCTTCATTGTCGCTCCATTCAGCAACGTCTGCCAACTCTCCTGAGGCCAGACGGGATGAAACAAGCTGCCTGCAATGACGTGGATCAGCACCTGAAGGTTATCTCTGGTGGTCGTGATGCCCTCGAGGTGGGATTGGGAAAGGGCTACATGGTGGTTTCTCAAAATAGGGGTGCCTCCTAGCAAACCAACCAATGATTTGAGCTCGAGGCTCCCTATTTTAATAAACCTCCACATTAATCAACACCCACTATTAATATAGCTAAAACCTATTGATCGATCATCTTTATTATTTATTAATCGTCCTCTAAAATTACCCACCTAATCCCCAGTAACATTATCTATCATTCCCATCAATCTTCCCATCAACTGATAGTTCATAATTTATTAATCACCCCCATCAATCGTTCAACCCCTCATGTGTGTTCACTTGGTGATACTCCCATGTTACTACTGAACCGCCAGGCGCAGATGGCGCAGGGCAACACCGGTGAGCCGTTGTTGTTGTCTACCCAGAAGTTGGTGACGGATATTGCTGCCTATACGACTCATGCGAAGTCGGTGCGTGGTCTGATGCCCAAAGAGCCATTAGCAAAGGCTAAGGCAAAGGCCAAGGCAAAAGCCGAGGCAAAGCCTGATCCTACTTTGGGGGGTACCGACTGATGATCATCCCATTTGCCATGACGATCATAAGTGTTTGATTGCAAAGAGTATAATGCTTTAGTCAATCAATACACTGCTGTGACAACATGGGTGTTCATCAACACCGGTGTCCCAAAACGTCGAATCGGTGTACCAAACGTTGAATCGGTGTACCAGACGTTGAATCTGATTTTGGGCCTGATGGTTCTCCTGCCTAAGGGGGAGATGAACAATTAGATACCACTACCATGTGCTATAACAACCACAGGGTACCTGATCAAATTAAATCCAACGTTATTGCAGCATTAAATTGTTCATCCGGCTCCTGAGGCTTAGTGACCAGGGTTTGATGGTATTTCAATCTCGTTTGTGCTGCCTACTGTGCGCACCTCTGTGGATGCTGACCAGCATCATTCGCATCAACCGGCAAAAGAATCGATGGTGGTGCATCCGCAGGAGGGGTGATGGATACTCAGTTGTTAAATGACATGGATCGAATGGGGTGTATGGCAAGTGGCTTGGGCAATTGATTTCACACACATTCACCTATATTATCCCCGACATCAATGATCCTCAGCCTGCCCCGACCGCAGATACGTCTCTTGCAGAACATCTACTATCGACTCTTGGTCGGGGTGTATCTTGGCAGTGGTGCAACAAATGTTTTGGATGATTTACCAATTTTTGGGATATCAATTTTTATCGAAGGGTGTTGGATTCATCAATGAAATCATCATCACCAACTGAGGCATCATCTGTTGCAGAAATTCAGCAAGCTGCTGCTGCAGTTGTCAAGGATCCCCAATGGGTTACTCAGCGAAAGGAGTATCAATTTTCCAATAATGGTTTAACTATGTGACATCAAAGGCATATCATGTTGATCAAACCCCTGCAGGAGAGCAAAGGTCACTGCTCATCGTTGACAAAGGGCATAGCGAAGATTGGGAGTTCTGGGCGCCATCCACAGAATTGTGAGAGAGACCTCTACCGGCTTCTGAGTTTACCCTTGGTGCCTAGCCTGAAATTGATCACCAGTTGGTGTTCATTAAAAAATCATATCCATCACCATGACTACTCATGATCATGATTAATCACCAAAATCGATATCAATATATAACCCTTAATATACCCCAATCTATTACCCCAGCCACATGCAACTTCTCAGCACGATCATGCATGCGCGAGCGTCTTCACCTGCTCGTTTGAACTGGAGCCACCTCTTGTACGTCGAACTTCTGTGTCAGTGTGAGCGCCGTCGACAGGAAGAGAGCGCGCGCCCGCTTCGTCAGGTTGCGCGCCAGGCCCACCGCTCGTGACGCCTTTCCAACGTCGCACAGTTGCGGAGCGTTCAAGTCAGCTTCATTGAAGCAGCCGTCAGGCACAACCGGATCTTCTTCTCCGTACTTTCCCGGATAGTTCTCCTTGAACACGTCTTCAGGACCATGTAGCTCTCAGTATCCGTGGCAATGCGTGGAGGCCTCCGCCTCCGCTTCGCCATTGCCCAGCCATGAGGCTTCGAGGCTTCACAGTGCACGTGATGGCGCATAGTTCTTAGCAATGGATGCGTGCCAATGTGTGGCGTCAGAGCGATCACCTTTAGCAGACCTTCGTCCATTGCGATGCCCCAAGATTGTTGAGAAACATCAAGCAGCTCTGCTGTAAGTGACTCAGCAGGTGGTTGGTCCCGACGAAGATTGTCTCGCACACATTTCATCTAGTGCGGCCCTCCTTGATCTCCAGACCCAGGCTCTCCCAGTCAATAGCCATTCGAAGTTCCATGCCCAGATTGGCGTTTCAATCAGCTGCACACTCAAGCTTAAAGATTAAGCCTTTATGACCATGCACACCTATCCATCATTAAGTGCGTGATCCCATGTCTCCTAGATATCCAGGTTTAGTCACCCATGCCGTAATCAATAAATCACCGCCGGCCATTGCTCAGGAATTCTACAATGTGGAATTGCCTGTCAAGGATGTCAACTCTCCAGTGAAAGGTGCAACCACGATGGTCCGTGTTCCGATGATGCTGCCACATGAGCTCTTGGGTTATTTGATGGATCCTGGGCTTGTATCATATATGGTAAGGTTTGCCCCCTTTTTTTGTTAATGTATACGATTGCTATATATTTTGCTGGGTGATCACACCACATCAGGAATCTGGAAAGGTCCGTCATGACTTCAAAGAACTGCCACGCTTTTGGGGGCATCTGGCTAGACATGTGACACCCACACATCCTGCGTGTGCGGAACAAGTACATGTGCCAATTGGAATCTCTGGAGATGATGCCAAGTATACTTTGGCTGGATCAAAGGTCATTGTGATGATGCTGAATTTTCCACTGCAGCTGGTGCGAAGTGACTCTCCGATATTAAAATCATTTTTTTTTAATGATCGAGCCCATATTGCATCACCACTTTTTTTTAATTAAATCAACTCGTTAATCAACTAGTTATCCAATCACCAGATCAAATCCATGCCCAGGTAGTGAGCTATGTCGGTTTCCCTTTTTCGTACTCCGGCATGAACTCTATTTGGGACCACGCACCCTAGATCCAATGCTACGGGTGTGTGCATGGTCCTTAAACGCCACTCGTCATGAAGACCCTGTGGGAGAACTGAAACGACACCCTTTCGCCTCGGTCCTCTTTCCAGAAGAGATCCTTCAAATACCTGCCAAGGATTGTTGAGGACATGGATGCAACCCCAGACACAGTGGGATGTTAACTGTAACAGTATCGGGGGAAGTCACCAGTATGACTAACAGTGGGTGGGAGCTGGGTTCTAAATCAAAATCACCTTTAATCCTAGTTGGTGCCACCCAATCCACAGAGGCAACTCATCACCAATGGAATCATCCAATCAGGTTTGAACCGGGTTCCAAACATTCAGGTGATCAATGTCACTTGATGTTACAAGCTTATGCCACTCAGGTAGCCTATGGCGGACGGATGCCTTCATGTGGCCCCTTTGGTGAAGCATTGTCGAGGGAAAGGCTGTGCAAAGCTGGACGGCTGGCAACCTTCAGAATCTTCCCCAAATTGATGAACATTTTGTTTTGGTTACCCCCCTTACAGTTGGGATGGGATGTAATAGCTAGGAGCTGTCCATGCTAGCGAGGATATGCATTGGTAGAGTGCCGTGGTGATTGGAAATGGCTATATGAACTATTTGACATGAAACGCAACTACAAGAAGCTGGAACTATGTCATTTCTGCAAGGCCACCAAGAAACCCGGTGTCCATCAGACACTTGGTGTCATGAAGTGTGTGTGTGTGTGTGTGTGTGTGCGTGTTTGTGTTGGGGCCTCACTATATGGTAAACCCACATCATGCAGATGCTCACAATCAGTACATATATATGTGCGTGCGATCAGGTTCTGATAAGAACATGTCAGGATCCGGAGTTGACATGCTATAGAGCTCACCAATGTAATTTCCATCCAGCAGCCACACACACACACATCCCACCCTCTCAGGACCATCCACTGGCTTGGTTTCGTGTTTTTTTTGTTTGATCAATATGTTCAAGACCATAAGACCCCTACCCACAAATCCATGTGGTACGGTGGTTGCTGATCAAAAGCCGTGAGGTACACAAAGTTTGACTGCATGGATCAGTTTGAGCGTTTCTCGGTGCCCCAGTTCTACTTGGAAAGTCTCGGAAACTATGTCAACCCACTTTGTTGGGTGATCGGGTGGTCGCCAAATATGATCCGGTTCTGTTCGATGCATGTTGTCAACCTTGGCATTGTTCAGTGGATGAACGCATCGACCATCATGACGTTGATCGAAGATTTTGGTCAATTTGGATCCTTGAATTGATTAAGTTCGAACGTTTTTTTTGGATTAAATTTGGTGGATGGGAATGTTGATCATCTGTTTTTGATGGTTGTAGATATCAATGGATTAATGGCCACAACACGCCACACAGTAAGGAAATCGTGCAGCTTCACTATCCGAGAAGTTGGCCTGCATGACCCACCAGTTCAATGCATGGTGCAAGTCGGAGCGGATTCGGTCACTGGGCTGATCTGGCTGGTGCCTGGTAAACAAACTGTGTGTTGTTTTTGCTTAATTTTGTTTCACCAATACTCCAAAATGGTTATCCATGATGATGGAGTACCACAGCCATGATTTTAATTGTTGATTACCTGTTGCGATCCCGCCACACCACCACACCATTTCCTTGGTATGGCCTCTCTCCAATCCTGGAGCCACTTGCCACCGCGTCCATCCGCGTCCATCAGCGTCCATCCGCGTCCGTCCATCACATCATCATCATCATCATCATCATCATCATCCTCATCATCATCATCATCATCATCATTTCATTACATCACATCACAGCCACAAAGTAGTTGTAAACAAGTAAACCCAGATGCTCTCTCTATATGTATGGTATATTTAGCCAAGTATTCACCGAGGACATAACCCAGATGTAGGCATATATACCATACATGGAGCATCTAGGAAAGCAGCTGTTAAATTTGATACTGCCCGGTTTATAGTTGTTTTTTTCTTCACATTCATCGAATCTCCAATCACAGCAACCGTATGGTGATTATTGATGAACTAGAGAAACATCACCAACCCTCCTCATCTGCAACAGTATGGTAAAGCCATTCACCAACTGGAGTCTACAATCATCAGCCCTCCTCATCTGCAACAGTATGGTATAGCCCATTCACCAACTGGAGTTTACAATCATCAGCCCTCCTCATCTGCAAGAGTATGGTACAGCCATTCACCAACTAGAGTTACAATCATCAGCCCTCCTCATCTGCAACAGTATGATATAGCCATTCACCAACTAGACCTTATTATTACAATCACCAGCCCTCCTCATCTGCAACAGTATGGTATAACGATTCACCAAAGAGAGTTTATTGGCCCATCTTTATCTGCAACATTAATTTGGTATTTAGTCATTCGCCAATTGGAGTTTACAATCAACAGCCCTCCTCATCTGCAACAGTATGGTGTTGCCATTGACTAATTTATACAATAATATTGATCATGATCGATTTGAAGATCCCATTAATGGCTGGATAAAATTTACACTCACATATCGAAGATCCAACGGCTGGAACACCATAACTATATGGACAGGTTTGAACAGGGATTGTCACCCGACAAGATATCTGAGGCATTACCAACATCCGATTTGTGCGGCATTGATCACCGTCAAAACTGGTGAATTTCCTGAACTTCGGATCAAAGCATATGCTGGTCGGGTGCTTCTGGCTTTCTTGCAAACGCTGGTTGCACAGATTGTTAACACTGGCGAAACCACAGTCACAGAAGACATCCTCCTGGTTCACGGTGTTTTGTCTGAGTTGTGCAAGTGGTATTTGCTGGTGGAAACGTCAGATCGGTATTTGACTGCTGATCAAGCTCAAGAGATTTGGGATTGCAGCCAAAGGTAGCTCGGTTCGATGGGTTACATTTTGTTGATTGGCTGGCAACAGGTTTTAATTTAAATACTTATTTTTATTCATCAGGATATATCCTTTTCTGACCACATGGGACCGACTCAGGTTCCTGCAACGCTACCGAGTTTTGGCTATGCGTCATCAACGTGCTGGATCACTGCGATGGCCTCTGAAGCCCAAACATCACGTAACTTGGCATGGTATCCCATGGATGGTTGGCTGCCACCTCAAGTGAAAATAGTTGAATCCCAAAAACTACCGGGCTTATCAGCTGCTGTTGTTTTTTGTTTTCACCCATCTTAACTATCACACAACGCCACCTGTCGCGTCGCCGACCACCCCATCGCCCACGCTCGCTCGCTCGCGCGCCCCACCACCACGCCCATCGACCCACCAAGCTGGTTAGCTGGTTGATGGCTAAACAAGCCATCATAATCGGGATCAATCAGCCCCCCTCATAGTATGGTACAGCCATCCACCAACTAGAGTTACAATCATCAGCCCTCCTCATCTGCAACAGTATGATATAGCCATTCACCAACTAAAGCTTACAATCACCAGCCCTCCTCATCTGCAACAGTATGGTATAGCCATTCACCAACTAGAGTTACAATCACCAAGCTAAGGCATTTCAAGAACTATGCCTTGCGATGCTACGTGAGCGGTACAATGCCCGGAAGTACCACTGCTTTATCGACGAAGACCAGATCGGAGTTGTAAAGGGGTTGTGCCGCAAAGTGCATAGGCGGTTACTTGAGGTGCGGGTGCTAGCTCGGTTGAGCCTAAGGCTCCGAGTTAGCCCTGTGGTGAGATGAAAAAAATAATGATCGATACAGGCCGCGGTGGATGATTGATGTCCTCAAGTTGGTGGTTGCTAAAAGTTATACCAGTTTGATGATCGATGTTATCACCATTAACAGGGCCAATCTGATGGTGGATACACCAATTTATGGTTGATATCATGAACATCAACATGACTCAGGGAGCGGGGGCCAGCAGATTTAGATCCCCACATTCCTCCATTGCCCACCACCTTGGTTGGGGGTTGCTAAAAGTTATACCAGTTTGATGATCGATGTTATATCACCATTAACAGGGCCAATCTGATGGTGGATACACCCATTTAATGGTGGATGGCTGATATCATGAACATCAACATGACTAAGCAGGGGGTTGATAGACTAGGTTGGTTGTGAATGATCGATGTCACCAACATTAACCAAGCTGAATCAATGGTTGATCACCATTAACTGATGATTGGTAATACATTTCGATGGTAGATGATCAAGTTCATCAGCATTAACAAGACTAAGCTGAATGTTGACAGATGATATTGATGATCATGACCACCCCATAGGGTCATATATGGGAACCAAAGAAAACCCATTAATGAATGTATGCTCTCAGAACGGTCGGGGTTCATATATGATCACATGACTAAACTATTTCAGTCGTTGGTGAATAACTGATATAATTGCAGTCATTGGAGTGTCTGGGAAGGGATCTATAAGCCACCAAGTGACCCTCGTCATTAC
This sequence comes from Symbiodinium kawagutii, assembly GCA_009767595.1. Taxonomy (NCBI): domain Eukaryota; class Dinophyceae; order Suessiales; family Symbiodiniaceae; genus Symbiodinium; species Symbiodinium kawagutii. The sequence continues at coordinate 759,122 of VSDK01007166.1, read as the reverse complement.
TTTTGCTTCGTGATGCTTGATGGGGGGTGATGATGGTTGATGGTTATGAAAGTCGCATTTTAATGATTGTCAGTTGATTCCTTATTGTTGACTATGGCTCCCAATGGTAAAAACTACCAACAAGAGAAAGGAACTGCCTGGAATTAATATAGTCCTTGCTTAACTTGCATGATGAGGATGGTTGATGACAGCGATTCAAAATTGGTGAATGATGGTGGGTGATGTGGATATGCCCGGCCATGTGTTTCAACAAAGACATCTGTTTGGCAGTGCACTGCCAGTTGAGCCAGGTGCCGCAGAAACATGTTTCGTGTTGGGCGGTTGTTGCTTTGATTATATGCTACTGACCCATGCCCAACATTCACTATCCGAATGGGTCGGATGAGCATCCAAGCCCTGGTTCTCCATAACCAACTCAACTGTTGTGAGCTGATGTCTAACAGCAATTGCTTAAGGCATCATTTCCCCATAACCACGGCTATTGATCATCACTTCTATATGGACAAATGGGGCACCAGATGGTACAGACCCGGCGGGCCCCAGTCACTGTGCGTCGATCATCTCCTGGCGAGATATCCCACGCAGCAACGAGCCCGTCGCTTTCCGACAAGGAGGTCTACCCCTACTTTTTGAGGAGCCGTGATGAGCCGTGGGCATGGAGTCAGCGCCATTGGCATTGGTGGGCACTGGGTGGCTTATGGTTGCGTGGGAAGAGTCTGTGTAGGATTGCGGTTCATGAGCCAAGCAGATCAAGAGGTATTGTATTGATTTGAGGTTTGGATTTGGATGTTTCCTCGCCGAACAATCAATAATTATTGCAAAGTTTGGTACTAGTAGCACAGGAACTGGCATGATCCCTTCCCTTTGTCAGACACACTAGGGTTCCCTACTCAGCCACTAGGAGGGGATTATCAAAAAGTAGCATTGGGGCGATGCTAACCTTCACCCCACGGCAAATCATAAATCAACAAGAAAAGCTCTGATATGAGTCAAGCACAGAGCACTGCAATGGACTGAGCACAGATGATGCTTGGTATGGCGCACGCAAGCGCCTTCAATTTTTGTTGGTTGGTAATTGCCCCCTGGTGCATCACCAATTGTCCAGACCCATGATGTTTGGTATGGCAATCAGGGGCCCGAGATCAGAACCGGAGATCCTGATGGCAGGACAGTGCCTCCAGACAGCATCCAGGGTCAAGCGTTTTGGCAATTCATCGTGTGCCTCGAAAGAAACCGCCGTATGATGAGGGCTGGGTGACTGCTGCGGATCTGGTTGGTGCAACTTGGCGATCATGACGGTAGTTCTAAAACTGCTTGGTGATTCTAAACATATTTTCGATTTCCCCAATATTTAGGCTTGGCTTGTTGAATAGTATTTTTGATAGGGGCGGTTCAACCACCAACCAGATACCGATTAGTAATGCTTTGCGATCATCATGTGATGATGGCTAGACATAGTTGACCATTGGTTAGTTATAGAAGTTATAGACTAAAGATATGTTCTGATCAAGTATGTTCATAACCAGGCAGTTGATCAATCTTGGCTGTCATCTTGATTATTAGATATTTTGAGTCAGTACCAAATCGCCATCCAAATTATGTTACAGGTAGGCACTGCAGTGGTTCTTTGAGTTCCAAACTGTTCCCAACTGGCCTGTTTGCAGAGGCATGGCTTGAAACACCTTTTTGAAAGTTGCGTTCCACAGCCGATACTGTAGAACAGGACTGCAAGTTACTTGCCGTGCCGTGTTTGATTTTGCATGTTTGCTCGGAAAGTGGAGCTCGAGTAACGAGAGCAAACAAACCAATGAAGCTGGGTCCAACTTTTTCCTCAACGTTATATAAACTGTGTCGGATCAGTCTTGCTACCACTTTTCCACCTGTCCGAACGTCTTTCCGTGGCGTTGTTTCACGTCCCAACAGCTATGCCATTCTCATGACTTGGGATGGCATAGCTTTCCAGGGCTGCAACCGGTGCCTCAGGAAATTCGACATCCCTCGGGCCGTGTGCATCTATGCGCTGGAAGCCTATGGCCAGGGACTCTTTCAGGCCATGGAAGCCCAAGCAGAGAAGGCCGGCAGAACCAGAGATCTTTCCCTGAAAGCATGCTGGTGCGTCAATGCTTCAAAGTAGGGATTGATTAACATGCGGCATGAAATACGAATCATGATTGTAACCATGGTTCACAGTGGTGGGGGCATGTTAGTAAGAGGACTGGTTCATATTGCATTGCTATACGAAATCTGTTAGTTTGGTGCAAGTTAGGTGGAGGGGGGTTAATGCTAGAAGGAGGGGATCCTGAACCGTAGCTTTCTACCAGTGACCCTGGGCTAGTCTTAGCCTCGGGCCCGACTATGTCGAGGAGTTCAATAACATGAGTTCCATTGTGAGGTGTGAGGGTTCAGCCACCCTTGTAATAGGCTATTTTTGGGTATAGTGCCCTATGCCTTTGCCCCTAATTAACAATTTATCTACGTACGTTTATTATTGGTTTATGAGCTACACACCACCTGTATCATGCCACGGTACCATCATTCGAAACACCTTCCGCGCCGCCTCAGGCTGGGCAGCCTTTGCGCCTAGTTGGAGTGGCTTGGCCTCTGCGGAGACGTGGAAGTGACAAGAAAAAACATCCATTAACCATGAACAGCCATGAATTATCAACCATTATGATTAACTATTGGTTAGCCCATGGTTGATAATCACCATGGTTGATAATCACCATGGTTGATACTCACCCATGGTTGATAACCTACCCAGGATTAATAAACCCCTGGCTGATTAATGGTGGGTATCCCGCCAAAAGCCGTGGTTCCCCGTTGAAATGGTAACCCCCCCCCCAATTAATCAACCTGGGGTTCATAAACCCTGGGTAAACATTAACCATGAACATCCATGAATTATGGACCATCATGGTTAATAGTAGCTCATGATTCATGATGGTTTTTAATGGTATAGTCCTGGCGTGAGCCATTTGGCTGGTTGGTTCCAGGTGTTTGGTGATTGCTGCGTGTGCATGTGCCCAGCCATAGGGTAACCAATATATCACCCACCACAAAAGGATCATTTTACTGGGACACCATTGGTTTTGGGGGTGCCACAATTTTGGCACATACCCATGTAGAAGAGTGGCTCATGATCGATGATGGTTAGTAATAGCGGCTGATGCTTTTTGAGGGTTAATAGTGGTTGACTCGTTGACTAGTGGTTGATGGATATTCATAATTAACCCTCCATTGACTACTATGGATAATAAGAACCATCACTGAACCATCATTAGCCATCCATGAACCGAGTGGCTGGAATTTTCAAAATTTTTACGGTTGGTAAATAGCTGGGAATTGTTTGATTGCTGCTCAGTATGGGCTCAGGGCTCATGACCAATGATACATAATGAAAATATCATATGATATAAATATTAGTTCATCACTATTGACCATCAGCCAATCGTCCATGAACCATGTTTTTCCTTAGCTTTAGTCAATTGTATGTGGCGATTAATTAGTGGCCATCGCTAATCATGAATCAACAATCCTCCACAGCCAACTGCCCTCAACCATCAGAACTGGTTCGTAACCATCATTACTTCATTCAGAACCATGACCAATGATTAGCAGCGAGTGGGTGATCAATAAACCCGACAACCAAGGGTGACTTTTGGACAGCTAAGCAACTCGGAATGGTGATCCGTGCTGTTGGATTAGTGTATCACCTTGACGACATTCGATGCATCCAACAGATTGATCGGTTGGTAGGTGCAAGGTATTAGGCAAAGCCACTGGTTCCAGTGGACAAACTTCGAGCCATCCCATCTTCAACCACATGGGCCATGGGCAACTGAGAATTAATACTCTCCTTATTTGGTTGGTGCAGCTGCCACACATGAAGCACCTACCCCTTGAGTTAGGCCCCTGCTTTCTTTCTTGCCTTTCTGCTTGCTTGCTAGCTTGGCTTACACAAACACACAAACACACAAACACACAAACACACAAACACACAAACACACAAACACACAAACACACAAACACACAAACACACAAACACACAAACACACAAACACACAAACACACAAACACACAAACACACAAACACACAAACACACAAACACACAAACACACAAACACACAAACACACAAACACACAAACACACAAACACACAAACACACAAACACACACACACACACACACACAAGCCTTTGGCAGCCACGAGTGCTGCTCTCAAAATCCACCTGCTCACTAGCGAGCAGAGGAAGCCATTTGGGCGCACCTCACCTCGGGGGGGCACATGGCGCTTTCACTGTGAATGATTGTGCACAGCCTCTGGCTGATTGCACTGCTCTACGCCTTGGCCCTTTGGATCTTGACTGCATTGCTGCCAGGTGAGTATCTCCCAACTCGATCGATTGCCTCTGTGATTGACACCTTTTCTGCTTGTTTCGTTGCCACTGGAATTTTACATTTGCACTGCACACACACCACACTGGGCGCTGCGTCGGCCTTATTAACAGACGAATTGGTGTGCTGTGGTATTTGGATATTTGCATTTCTTAATTTTGTAACGGCTGCTCATCCCTGGGTCTACTGCATTGGCATACCTTTTTCACTTACCATCTGCATTTTGCACCGGAAGGGGACTTCTGATCATCCAATATTACATATATTTCCTTGTGCCGGTTTTGAACCCTTCTCGATTTGGTGCATTGTATTTGGTATTGTATTTGGTATTGAGCACCGGCTGTTCACTCACACCCCCCTGGGCGCTGCGTCGGCCTTTGTAACAGACGTATTGGTGTGCAGTGATCACCCGGTTTATTTACATACAATATTTGCATCAACAGATATATTGACGCTACTGGGACTCCTGACCTGGGCCGTGTGCATTGACATTGCCGTTGATCTTCACTGCATTTTGCACCGGCTTGGCTCTTCACTGAGCAGTTGGGCAGTTCACTGGGTACAATTGCAACTTTTCCTGGGGCGCTGCGTCGGCCTTTTGAACAGACGAATCCGAAACCTTATCAATTATTCAATTTCTATATATTTCTCAGGTGGCACTCACTGGAGTGAACATTGGCAATCAACAACTTTGAAATCGTCATCTTTGGCTTCCTGCAGTGGTTTGAGGGCCTCACACCGATCACAGTGCAGTTGCTGGACTCTCTGGCTTCTTGCCCTGTATTGGATGACAGCTGCCACTCTGGTCCCAATACCAGAGCACGTCGACGTCCATGTGCCTCACTTCTCGTTGAATCCCGAGGCTCCGGAATTTTTTCCTGTTGACGTGAGTGGTGAGGGTTGCGTGAGATCCATGTCTCACGCTGAAGTTCCAGACTGGATTGGAGTCCTGTCATCTGGGACAAACTATCATGGAATCACAGCCTACGACAATGCGTCAGGCAAGAGGTATGCATCCAGAATGACCAGCAAACGAAGCTACCAACGTGCTTTCAACCGTGCTTGCACACATGGATCCACATGGTACAAGGGTCGACTCATTCATAGAGGTGAATTTCCTCAACATATGCAATGCACCATTCCTGCCTCCTCCCCGAAATTGAGTCTTGCAGATCGACTGAATCATGGACGACAACTTCAACGACATCATGGGGATGGAAAGCGGGTGACATGTTTCCACTGGAACAGTGGCGGCCTCACGGCTGGTGAATTTGATGAAATGCTGACCATCCTGCAGACCCGTGGTATTGACATAGCCACTATCTCGGAAACGCACTGGAACCTCAACAAGACGTGGAGCTCAGCAGGTTGGCATGTACATCACTCCAGCTCTTCAAACAAAGGAGATGGGTTGATGATTCTCATTTCATCCAGACGATGGTCCTCACAATGTTTAGGATGGGAAGTCATCTCACCAGGTAGATTAGTGCATATCAGAATCAGACTTTGTACCACCCACTTGGATTCCATTCACTGTTACCAGTATGCAGATAGACATGATTCCAAACGCAAACAAGAAAGACACAGTTGGTGGCAGGCGCTGGATAGGTTGTTAACCACTCTACCCAAACGCAACTATGTGTTGCTGCAAGGAGATTTCAACTGTAGCCTGCCACATTGTCCAGGATTGGTTGGACTGACCTCATTCCCAACCTCGACTGGACCTCGCTCAGGCCCAGCACACCATGACATGCACCAGTTCTCGCACATCATTCGTCAGCATAAACTTGTTGCATTGAATACATGGTCCACCACCCAGGCAAGCTATCGACATCAAGACCAGCTTTCTAGGATTGACCATATCTTCACACGACTTGACCATGCTGATCCAGCGGCCAAACATGTTCACCATGATTGGGACTTTCCTCTCATCCAACATCCTGATCATTCGCATTTCCCTCAAATCACCTCTATCCCCTGTGCCCGCCGATGGAAACCTCCACCCACCAACACCATCACACTTCAACAGAGGCTACGTGGCCGTCTGGCTGCGTTGCAGTGCAGTGAGAGCTGGATGGATTTCCAGCATGACAGTCATCTAGCCCTGAGCACAGCCGTTGATAACCTGCAGCCTGAGTGCACTGAGCACTCTCCAGTGGAAACCATCCATGCATGTTTGTTGCCACCCTTTCAAAGAAGTTTTGGCACCTCTCATTCTCGATCGGTTACTCCTAACTCCCAATATCAATCGAAATGGCAACACAGATGGAAGGCTACCCACCAACCATGTACCCTGTTCGGCATCTTTCGAGGATGGTTCCACTGGACCCAATTTCGAAATGCCAGTCGGGACATCCAAAAGGTTGCCCAACATCAAAGAGAACTTCGTGCACAGCAGTTGATTTGTGATGCCCAGCAAGCTTCGGACAAGCATGATCAATTCCATTTATATAGACTGATCAATCAATATTCACCGAAGGTATCCCAGGTCAAGATTCAATTGAAACAGAATGGATGCATGCTCACTCCCCAAGAAGCCCACCAACACCTGGTTGAATATGTACGAACTACTTGGGCTGGACCTGATGATTCATGGTATGTTCCACAGCCACTGCAGTCCTTTCCATTCACACGGGAGGAACTGGAAGCCAAGCTTCTACATACTCCCTCGAGTAAAGCAGTGGCCCCAGGTTGTGTTCCTGGCTCTGCCATCCATCCTCATGCCACCATGATTGCCCATGCACTGATGCCATTGCTATATGAATGGTGGACACGCAGTGTGGTCCACATTCCTCAGGAGTGGAAAGCATCCTGGGTCATATGGCTGGCCAAACCCAAGAAGCAACCAAATCAAGCATCGCACTTGCGTGCAATAGCACTCCAAGAGCCCATCGGCAAACAGGTACTTGGCTTGCTCATTGATAAATCCCTCCCCCAAACACTGCCAACGTTCCAACAGTGGCCCCAGTATGCTTTCATTCCCCAACGTGGAACAGCTGAAGCGCTACTCCGTGTACAGCAGCACTGCTCAGAGGTCAGGGATCTCCTGGCCATCTCTCACAGACACGTCAAAGATCGTGCCCAGGGCAAGGTACCATCGAAAATGTTTGGAGGTGTGCAGGTTAGCCTTGATATGACCAGAGCCTTTGACTGCCTGAACCGGGAATATCTCTTCACACGTTTGGCTACCATTGGCCTGGATAGAGATCTCTGCCAGCTTTTGTCTGCATGGCACACGGGCACGAAGTACCACGTGACATGGGAAGGGCACACAGATGCCATCAATACATACATTGGCGTCAGGCAGGGGTGCAAAGGAGCGCCATATTTGTGGTGTTGCCTGATTGTGATCCTGCTGCAGGACCTGACCACTGACCCCACCAACCCCATCACTCGACAATGGGTCTTGGATCATATCACATTTTACGCCGATGATTTGCATGTTGGTTGTGTCATCAAACATCCCAAGGACTTCACCCAATTCATTCAGTTCGTTGGCATCCTGATTGACAAACTCCAGGGTCTTGGTCTCACCATTAGTGCTGCTAAGTCCACGGCGATGATGTCCTTACGTGGCACACACTGCACCAAGTTGTCCCACCCCCACATTAGACAAAATGCCCAGGGTCGACACCTTCTGATTACTGTTGGTGCGGAGGTTTTGCCCATCCCCCTGGTGAAGACTTTTGTATACTTGGGAACGGTGCTATCGTATGGAGCCTTCGAATTGCAAACCACCAAGCATCGAATACAAGCCGCATGGCAGGCCTTTCACCGCCTCCGCAGATGGCTCTTGACGGGACGATTGAAGTTTTGCACCAGACACAGCATATGGCAGAGTAGCATCCTTTCCATTTTGCTCTATGGGCTTTGGCCCATTGGCATCAATGAGAAATGCGTCATGTTGCTCATGCAAACCATGTTCACCATGCTTCGCAGAATGTTGCACAATCATGCATACCATACCGGAGACACACATCAATCAATCTTGCACAAGCATCATTTGGAGCATCCGTGCCTCACCCTGCGCCGAGCCATTTGTGCATTCAGAGATCGCATTGAGGCCAGACAACTCACCCTTTCAGCAGATGACATTGTTGCATCCCTCAACTGGCATCACCTTCATTCGATCATTGCCATTCTCACCCATCATGCCCAGGACCCCCCTCCGATCGTGCACGTGCCATTGGCCGATGACTCAGTTGCAATGCATCCGACCTTTGCATGTTCACACTGCACCTTGACCTGTAATAGTATAGCCAACCTCAGACGTCACATGACTCAAGCCCACGGCATTCAGGTCCATCGCACCAGCCGGTGCAATCCAGGACTGCATGCTGTCAATGGCTTGCCCCACTGTTCTCATTGTGGCCAAGAATTTGCCAGTTGGAGAGCCTTTGAAACCCACCTGGAACGAAGTTGCTGTTCTCGACCCCTGCAGGAGCCTATGAATCAGCCCCATGTTCCATCCGATCGCATCTCACTGGTTGAAGTGATTGCATTGAAGACCCGCACCTGTGGACAACGCCTGCTGACAATGATCTCCCATCGGAATTGGTCAGCCTTGAAGGATGATTCAGAGCTTCTCACATTTCTTCAACATCAATGCTGCATTTGTGGGTTTTGGTTTGACAAGACTCAGCAGTACATTGCACATGTGAAACATCGTCACCCACGGCTGCTGAAGTACACCCTGGCCAAGAGCACGCAGCTGACCAAGATCATGGGAGGCCACTCACCCTGTGCCTTATGTGGTGGTTCCTTCAAGCAATCTCATCTTTGTGTGGTTGCTACTCAAGTTGCAAAACTGTATGTTCATGGTGCTGCCAATGATGCATCCACAGGTGACCGTGGCATTGCCAGTCGATTGACCTGTGACATCTGCAACACCAACTACAGCACGGAGAAGGACCTGGCACACCACCTCTGCATGGATCATCAGCTCTGGACACACAACTGGGTACCCAGCAGGGACATTGCATCCCCCAATTCCACACAATGTGCACACTGCGCCAGGGACTTGGGCAGCATGCCCAACCTGCGTGCCCACATAACGAGTGGGTACTGTCCCGACTACAACCCTGCCCGCCTCCCTGAGAGCCAACCGTTACCCGATTTCTGGGTGCAGGAGATGAAAGCAGGTCGACTGGAACAAGCTCTGAAGACTGAGGACGCAGGCAACTTGACAACGCAGTGTTTACATTGCGGTGAGCATTACACCCGAGTCCAAGACCTGTCAGCACACATCCAGCAGTGCCATGGATTGTTGTTGGAAGACTCATCAGCCTGGATCTCTATGTTGACCTCCTTGATGACCCCCATCACCCAATGTGTTTGCCGCCCGATGACTGTAGGAACTGTGAACCACCAATGCCTTGCTTGGATACAGTTGGGCATGGTCTGCACCCGAGCCAAGCTGCGATTTGTGCTGCCTTATACCATAACGATGCCACACCTACAAATGAAGCTCTCCCTCACAGCTGTGGAATCACATCCTGACCTGTGTCGACTGCTTGTTCAACGGGACTTTGAGACATTGTGGACTTCCTTGGAAGTGTTGCAGGGACTCAGCCAACAATGTTACTTTTGCGGTGAGGCCATGGATGCAGCACAATTGCATTGGCACCTGATGCTGGTCCACCACTCAGACCTTCAATGGGCAGGTGCACTCTTGCCTCTGATTTTGCCATTGCTGCACTCCATTTGTGCTGGACATGCCCACTGCAAAGGCTGCGGACTAATGTATCAACTGCCACCGGATTTGCACTCCATGGAATCCACTAGCACGGATTTGTTGAATTTGCATCTTCGGTTCCAGTGTCCAGTCAGCCTGCAGCTTTCGCTGCTGTTGTCCCTGCCGAACCATGGACGAAGAAGATGCTCAGATGGACTGGGACAACATGCACGAGGTGTACCAGTCGTTCAAACACATGGGTCCCCTCCTGGCAAACCTGCAGTTCGGCCCCCATGGCAACGGAACCAAACGTCCACGGCCCCAAGGACGGGACTGGGATCAAGATCCAGGTCGCATAGACGTGAGGACTCTGCACAAGACCGTTCAGGCCCTGGCAGCCTTGGCACTTCGCCAAGAACAAACAATCCAGAGTTGGCTCCGACAAGACTCATTCATCATTTTCTTCAGCCAAGATTCCCAGGCCATCCTGCCCCAGCTGATTGCCCAAACCCAACAATGGAGAGACCTTCGCAACCAACAGCCCCAACCATCATCCTTGACGACCTTGAGGCACCACCTGGTCCACCACCTGCTGACCACTCTCCACCAGAGAGTTCACCAAATGAGCAAATGTCAGCAAGGGGACCAGCTGATCCAACAAGCCCAGGAGAAGAAGGTCCTGACTGCAGATGGATGCTTTCCGTTCCATCGTTGGGACAGGCAGAAGAGCAGCCTAGTCCAGGACAACAAGCAGGGCATCGCCATGAAGAAGATGCTACCAATGATCGACTCATTGGTGGAAGCCATGACCGAGACCGACGAGATGATCGTGGCCTTCCATGCACTGAAATCGGACAACTCAGTGCCAGTGATCCCATGGCGCCTTCAAACCTCAATGAGGAAACCGGAGTTCTACTACACCTTGAAGGCTCTATGCGGGAACCAAATCTGGCAGATCCTGGGTGCCAGCTTGCGTCAACACACCCAACAGCAATCCCCACTAGCCCAGACAGTGGCCCGCCAGACAGGCAAAGGCAAGGGGAAGGGGAAGAGCAAGAAGGACCCCAAGACCACGCCAGCAGCACCTGCTCCGAAGAAGCAGGCCCACTGACCAAGCTGACCTATCGGATCCACCTGCTCCTATGCACCCTCAGAACCTCGGGACACTATTGCTATGCCAATGCAACATTCCTGGCGTGGATGTGGATGCACATGAGCAGAAAACTTTTCCAATGGTCTGACTTGGGCTCTCAGGCTGATGACCTTCGAGCCCTTTTGACTTCTGGGGACACTCTTCCATTTCGCCTCATTGATGCCATTGGTATGAGATCCATGTTGGTGAATTGGGAAGAATACTTGGGGGCGCATGGACAGTCAGATGCAGGTGAATTTCTGACATACATGCTCAATCATGTTCACTTTCGATCGCCATGCTATCAAATGCAGTGGCACCGTCGTGAGCTTCGCAACGCACAAGCCAAAGTGATGGACCGCAATGCACCTGCCACCATCACTAAGCTTCAGTTTGACCTTGCAACCATGCACCAACCGATGCATCTCAATGATTTGCTGCAAACCTGGACTGAGGTAGATGGTATGGTCACCGCATTTGTGAAGCAACAACCTCAGATGATCTGCTTTCACTTGGACCGTCTTCGAATGACCGATGAGGACACATGGACCAAGGTGTACACGCAGGTACGATTTGATGGCACCATTCGAGTTCCATGCTTTCAGGATGACACCATGACAGCAGTTGCTGTCCCATACCAGGCGATCTCTGCAACATGCCATCTTGGCTCTCTGACTGGGGGCCACTACGTGTCGTTGATGCGCCTTTCGACTCACACAGCAGATACCTGGATCATGAAGGATGACAATGTTCCTCCAGCCTTCTGTGAGACGATTCCTGAATGGTTCAGTGGAGGCTGGACAACGGTCTGGCTTGTGCCCCTGGAAGAAATGGAGCAAGTGCCGATTGACGAAGTGCTGCCACTTTTGAGGGGAACCAGAGTTTGAAATCTCTGATCACATATTTCTCCATTCTGTGTACATGCCTAAAGATTTTCCACCATGGAAAACCGATGTTCAGAGGACATCGTGGGCTGCGCAACCTTTTCCAGAGACCATGCACCATAGAAAAGGAGCGAGGAAAAAAACACACACACACACACACACACACACACACACACACACACACACGCTATATGAACAGGCCCGTGTGGGGGTAAACTCCTTGGTGGATTTCATGAGGCACCCATGATCCAATGCTTCGTCTTTCGGTGAGGTCGGCTTGCGTTTCATGCCGGTGAACTTCGTAGTGGAAGAGGGCAGAGCAGCGGTGCAGCAGGCACCGCGGCAGCTACCGCGGAAAAAGCCTGGGTCAGCCTGTCACCTTTTGCGATGTCAGTGTCAATGCATTTGGTTCGCCCAAAGCGCCCTGACTACGGCAATAAAAAACACATATATGAAAGCAATTGAAACATGAAAGGAGAAACAGCGAGAGACCGTGCTGAAGAAAATGCACGTCACGTGATTTAAGTATATTTAAGTATATTTGAGTATTATAGATGTTTATCAGGTGCATTACATGTTTTGAAAATGCCATGGAACCTGGTGTGTGTGTGTTCTTCGAAGCTGGCTTTTAAGGCTTTGGTAATTCTTTCTGTTGCACACAGCCTGGAAGAAACATGGCGGGATGACCAACATCGAAAGGTAGCATGAGACCTTTCCTGGAATATTCAATTCGGCCTAGCAATCACCAGCATACACTGGCAGTATGGCATACATTCCTACGTGTGTACATGTATTGTCATATTGGTTTAGATTTGCGCAATCGCACAAAAGATGAGAATGTGCCTCTTCATTGTGTGTGAACACATAGTTACTTGAATCTCCTATCCGTTCGTTTGCTAAAGTTCGCTATTCATTGGGTTTTCTATTCGGTGCCCTTCAACGTCAAGTGTATTTACTGCATTGGTTCAGAAGTGTTCCGATTTTGCGGTTTTTGTATTTCAGGGTTCAGCCCTTCTTTTTATTGACACAAAACGGACCCTGAGAAGCACACACACCTTTGAGAGCAGCACCTACTCATACATGCCTGTACCAGCAGCTGATCATGTTTGATCGATCACCTGAAGAAAAAAATGTTTAGAGCCACCTTCCAACGACTTTCAGTCGCATGTGAAGTCACAATGCCGTTGCCACACGCAATGATCACCAAGAGCCACCGCACCACTATACTTGATGGTTTGGAACAATTGTTATAATCCCGTAGCATTTGGTTGATTAACTACCTATTTTGCAACACGGGTTGAAACTAGCGACCACTTATGTGTTTCAACCAACTGATGGTGTTTTTGAGGTGGTATTTCATGACTGGTCGGAAATTATCTTAATTGCACCGGAATCGCAATTTCAGGTGATTCTTATGCTTAGGTCAAGGCATACCCGCATCGTTCACTGGAGCTTTGATGACTAGAATGCCGATTGATTCTGTCCGAAGGACCTCAGGATTTCCAACACGGGTGAAGCACTTGAGCAGCCAAGGCCAAATCTGTTGAGACCCCTTTCCTCTTTTTATCGATGAGCTTTGGTGTGCATTATGTGGTGGTTTCTTAAAATAGGGAACCCCAAAAATGGTTGCCTTATTACTATAAATGATTCAGAATGGATGCTTTAGACATAGGGGTACCCCTATTTTGAGAAACCACCATGTGGCCTAATCTTGGTGGTAGTCAGCACATGGTCCGTGGCGACGAGCCTATATCGTGGACGAACATGGCCTAACGACTTTGCAGCACATGCGAGGCTTTGGATTTTTTTTGGGGTCGATCCGCAGCTGTTTTCCCCCTATGATGATACAATTTTGATCTTGGGGAACTTTGGATGCCAACAATACGTTAAGGCAAAAATCCGTGGGAAGCCCGGGCACTTCGCACCTCACCTGTGGCTCAGGACGACCTTTGGGGACGCACCGGCTGAACGACATCTTAACGTTTGTATTTACAAGATATGATGTATATAATGGCTATGGGTCAATATCAACCAACCAATGATGCGGGATAATAGCCAACCAATAGTAGGAAAAACAGTGGCTAATGATAAGGGAACCAGGGGTACAGGGCTTTGACCCACTGCCATATGGGTGTTTCTCAAAGTAATTAGGGAACCCAAAAGATGGTTGGTTTACGACTATAGGTGGTCAATATTGGATGATATGGGGGTACCCCTATGACTTGAGAAACCACCACATCTATGATGCATGTATGCTGCCTGTATAGGCACACGTCCATTTTTACATGTATGCACTCATGCATACATGTGCAAAAGTAATTGCCCATGTTTATTGTAGTTGCCGATGCGCTTGTTTGTGCTTCCTTGGCAAGGACTTTGATGATTTGTTGATTGGCAACCTAGACCCTTGCTACAAGATGCTGCCATATCCAGGGTCACGCGCATGCATCTCCAAAATTCAGATAGTGACTACGCATTGATACACGAGAAGCCATGTGTACTCATACAATCTTATATAATACATTCATATACATGTACATTCTCTTAATGCTAATATTTATATAACACTGAATTCAATCCATCATATGTTTATGTGTATGTGTGTGTGCATACTTGTTTAACGAGACTCCCTTTCTCTCTATAATTATCTTTGTTTGTTTATGTTCAGATTTGCATTCTTGCCTGTTTGCATACACATGTGCATTTATGTTCACGCATACGCAGGCGTATCCAACTTGCACCGCTTGCCCGCTCCAACAAATGTTTTCCATAGCAAATTTGAAAAGATGCTTTAATTTACGTGCACATGTAGTTGAATAATGCCAAACAAACCAACAATACACAGAAAGATGGTAGGTGAGCATCCCTAATTACTAAGAGAGAGACCGCTTTGCTTATTTTTCGATGAACCTCCTGATGGTCACAGATGCTGTCGGAGACCCTCAAATTCCATGGCTGCAATGCGTTGCACACCGTTGGAAACCCAGGGGTAGCGTTTCGCTGCTCGAAATCTTGCCCTTGATGAGGGAGGACAACCGCTGTGCACTGGGAGCTGGTGAAGGGCCACAGCGAAGCAGTTGATCAACTGATGGGGTCATCCGTTGACCATAAGTGGTTGGTGGCTTTAAACATTTTCTATTAACAAATGGTTGGTTGACCATAATTTTTCATAGGGGTGGTTCAACCACCAATCAGATAAATTGGACCCATGAACAAACCATTTGTCATGTACAGAGTATTGACCTGCTATGCTTCACCTTGCTCGGGCATGTGCTACAATTTCTTCCAAACCACACGCGCAAAGTCATTCCTGTATCGTTGTTTATTTCATGTTGATGTTTTGGTATGCACTCTTCTAGCTTTTTTTTTTTTCGCAAAAGTGCTTCGGCGTATCCTAGGTGCTTTGGCTGATGCTTTATTTCCAGTATATAATTTGTTCTTGAAAATCAAAAACTTTGCTGTTGGCAATTTGTCATGCATATTGGCTGAGCAGAGGCTGTTGGCTGGGCACTTGTTTTTTTGGGTACGCGAGTGGAGCTTTTTACCTTTGCAGATAATGGTGCATTGAATGTGGCCTGCTATCAGACAATGTACTGTATTCAATCATGCATAATATGGATCCATAGCTGAAAAGGGAAACAGATGAAGCAATTGACAAACGGACAAGATCAACCATCTTGATTTGATATGTTTCAATTGCGGCGAGCAGCGTGTGATATCTTGAACTTAGTTTTAGGAATGGGCTAGCCTAAGGACATGTATGACATTGTATGACCAAATGTCAGTGTACAACTAAATGAGATGTGATTAGTCAAGGTAGATGATGCCTACACCACAATTTTTGATTTCATTGTTGAATGTGTAACATGTAGGAAAGTAGGAATTCATAATAATTCATGTCGTAAATTATGCCCACGGCTTGCAGTGGGAAAACTACGCGTTGGTGCAAGAGTTTCAGCCAACAAATAGTTCATTGACCAGGTGGGTGCGCCCATAAGGCTGTAAGGCGTCGGAGGGCGCTTAACGATGGATTTTTGAAGCTTTTAGATGGAATTGAGCTAAAAGCACAGCGCCGTGACCCTTTTGAGCTAAAGCACTTCATGTGCATGCAGATTTTTTTGGGAATGAGCCTAAAAAAGTGCTGTGATCGCAATTCCAAGGTTTTGTTCAATCATTTGCAGCGTTTCCATCTTAAACTTGTCGGCTTTTTTCGAGCATCTTTGCACGCTCATCCCAGCACATCTAACCAAGGCCTTGTCAGCTGGCTCTTCCAGCACCAAGCATAGTCACACCGCAACACAGGTTTTTCATTCAGGAACCCTTTAGCATCGCGAGGCCCTTTCCAGTTGCTGGGTTCCGGCCAGAGGATGGAACGCAGTAGACCACCACGGGAGACGCAGGTACACGAACGCAGACACAGCCCCACCCCAAGACCCAGAATGACCAAAAACTCAAAGCCCTCCTGACGCCGCCTGGGGGCGCTCCCAACATTGACTTGGTACATTTTGATGATTTTCATTTCTTTTGGTTGCTGCATTTGTTACCACCAGGGCCCATGATTCCCCATGTTTGTTGGTTGATGTTTCCCACGGGACAGCTCAACAACCGCAGACGAGTCGAGTCGAGAAGTCGTTGCTCACCGCATGCGATGTTGGTGGCCAGGAAGGCATGCTCGAGGCAAACTACCAAATTCTCGCCTCCGAGGCGCGTAAACGCTAGGCCGCAGGATGGGGGTGTCATCCTCACCATGGTCCATGCATGCTATTGATATGCTCTTGATAGTTTGATGACTTTGAATCATGGCAAATAAATGTTCTGGATGGTCTACTGACCTTGAATCATGGTGAGCAAATGAATGTTATTGATGGTGTACTGACATCTAGTGATGATTAATTAGTGAATGTTCTTGTTGGTCTAGGCTAATGCTATAGTATCATTACTTGGTAACGGTTGATACTGGTTGATGATGACTAGTATGGGCGGGGTCGCAGGGCTGTGATATAATTTCCCAAGGGCCTATTAGCGCCCGCATGCCCTGAAATACTCAAGTTCTAAATTGCTCCAAATCTCAAGATCAATGAACCCTGACTGCCCGTTGATATCAGTTGATTCGCCTCATGATTTCAAGTCTCATATATGAAGCCAAGCCTGCCGCCACCCACCACGCAACTGGCGTAGGCTTTCGCAACCTCGGTAGCGATCCCAAGGGGTGTGATGAAATGGAATCCTTCCAGTCGTGGCCCGAAGTACCCACTCTTCGAAGACTTTTGGGCGCCTTGCTTCACATCATCGGTGTCAAGTCCTGGTTTGATTGACCCACGGTCAACTTGAACTTGCTTTTGGCGACTTTGTTTTCGAAAAGGCCGGTTTTCATAGAATTAAGATTTCAATACGTAAACATTTGGCCAAGAGCGGTACCAAGATGGAAGAAAAGACCCCATCAGAATGCTGGACTGGCGACAGGTTTCTGTTTGAACGTTGATATGGACGAAAAAAACATATCAATGTCCCATTTAGCATGTTGGTCCGCTGCGGGCTTTGTTTGTTCACAGCAGGTTGGAAACAATCATTCCACTGCACGACGCTAGTTTGGATGGGTCAATCATAGTTGGCCTTGTTCCTATCTTAATATGACACATATGACACCAACCAATTCATCTCATGTAGGCTTGGTTGCTGAAATCCTGATCTCCGCCTCCCGGTGCTGAGGCCAATTTGACGGCAGATGATGTGGTGGGTGTGGCAGCCAGGGAGCGGTACAAGCTCAACAACTTCCGGGTGGCCATCGAAGACGCAGTGGTTCCGTGGCGCTGGCGGTGGTTTTTCAAGCCCGATTTTGCCAAAGACTTTGGGAAATGGTCAATATGTCATCAGTATCACCGGTTGGTGGTTTGATTGACGTTGTTTAAGTGTCCTTAGTTATCATTAACAATTTCTTTTGGCTGACTATGGCTGGCTAATATGCTTTTTCATTGGGGTTGACACCAACAACCAGATCGAATTCCAAATCTGTTTATCCTCGATGTCAGATGATGATGTACACCAATAAACCGATGGTGTATTGATGCTAAATTTATCTCTACCGTGAACCCTTTTTTTGATTGACAGAAGTATCAATCGTTCACCATAAGTCTGCACCACCATTTGCCATCAAGGATATGAATCACTGTTGGCCATCCATAGCCACCCAAAAAAATAATCACTTAGCATTTGTGTTGACCGTCATTGACCATCGTAAGCATAATCAATTAGCCATCATTGACCATTTGAAACAACCATATCTTGCCATCCAATCAGGTTACCATTAGCCATCAGCTTACCATGACCCGCTGAGGTGCCGCAGGTGACAGACGACATGTTTCAGCAACGGCAAGTCCCGAGCTACACGACTCTGCTTTTCGATGCCTGCTGCTGGGCGCTCATTTGTTGGAAATCTGTAACTCCTTATAGTCAACAATGAGTGAAATGATTTCATGGTTAGCGAGGGTTAGTTTAACCAGTAGCTGATGGTTCATTGATGATTCATATTGATTCATGGATGGTTAGTTGGCGTTTGTTGGCAAATGATTTGGATTCACCCAGCGATGACACGGATGCTTTCGCTGCAACATGCCACGTCAAGCGCTGCAGCGCCGGCGGCTGAGGCTACGCTTTCCTCTTCGCCATCAACGCGGCGCTGCAGAACGGCACGGCCCCTGAAGATGTGAAGAACGAGGTGCTGCTTCGGCACCTGAAGCAGGGCCGCCCGGCCGCACCGGCCGCATCACTCAATGCTTTGGAAGCATAGCCGTTGCGGTAACGAGACTGGGATGGGTTCGTGGGGGATGAGTTTTATTGATGCTTGATGAATGGCTAATCGAAACAGATGGTAAATCCTCATGCCTGGAAGCTCCAGCTTTGAATAAACTGGCAGTTGTTGGCTTGGTGGCAAATATTGATTTGGTATGATTTGGTAGCATTGGGACTGCTGAATATCAACTGAATAAACTGGATTTGCCATCCATGCATCGCGATCATGATCCTGGTTTTCCTCAGCGACTTCCTCGTTGGTAACCCTTGTTGTTGAAAAAGTTCTTGTTAACCCGTGCTAATCCTCTTGTCAACCCATTGTTCTTAATCCTTGTTAACCCCAACATTCTTACGTTAACAACTTGTTTGCTATCCTTGCGGTGAAGTTCCTAACTCCTTGTTGTTAATCCCTGTCAACCCCAACATTCTTATAACAATCACAGCTTCGGCTTGGCTTGGAACCTTTCTTCGCTGATCATGCAACCATGGGGGAGGGTCTGCAGGGATGGCAACGTACCATGTAGTCGGCACGTATGCCACTGGTGCCGTTGCGAGGCCGATTTGAGGGTGCCTCAGGAGCACGAAGCTGGGAACGCTGGGCGGTGAGATTTTCACGTCATGGGTCACCGCCCCAAAATGTGGGGATCATTGCACATTGAACCAAAGATGAACCACAGAGCTACATTTTTGCCTCCAAAAACCATCAAAGACAGCTACTGGAGCAGCTGGACTAGTGAGTGCGTCGGGTCATTTTCTTAATCAGTTTTATGGGATGTTCAATTCGTGGCTGGCTTAACAATGGTGTCTAGGCTCTATCCATTTCCATCCTTTCCCCAATTCCAGGCCGGCCGGCTGTTGAAGCCAGATCTTCTTTTCCTTATTTTTGGTTGATCATCCGCGATCATCTATTTTTTGAGGGTCCATTGATCAACCAATTCATTCATGGCATGCTGATCACCACTGCCGTGCCCAGTGCTTCTACTGGGATGTGCATCGAGGGATGGCGTTGTGCTCGGCGGCAGGACTGGTGACCTTTGATGAGAACGGGGACCGCCAGGCAGCTTACGAACTGTTGAATTTCCAGGATCCCACTTGGCCGGCTGCTTGGCGTCATTGTTGTCGCTGGCATTTCACATGCACGATGGGTTGCAATCCATGGGCAGAATATGGTGCATGTACATAACAAATGGTTGCAACACCACCCATGATGCACAGAGAGAGAAAGACAATTAGGAACAAACCAAAACAAAGACAATTCCTGATTCATGGCAATGAAGTGCCAATCATCCACGACAGGGAATCATTCTCAAATTCAAGCATGAAGAGCAAGTATATAATTTCCCAGCGTTACCAGTGTAATGTGTGGACTAGTGACAAGTTAGAAGTCCACTTTGTATACAGGATTTGGGGAAAGTGCTTGCATCTTGTGTGTGTGTGTGTGTGTCATTTCATGTGCTTGATTGGCATGTTTTTTGCCTTGTTCCGTGTTTTTGTATAATTTGGATGATGTCTAGCAGCAATCAATCTTGTCCAAGATTACCCTCGAAAGGTTGATGTCATAATTAGTCAAAAGAGATGTTTTGTCTTCTAGCCAGTGGCTTTGCGATCGGCTCATGTTCCATTCGCGAGACAAGGCCCAAAGTGGCCTCAAAAAAAAGCCGATGTTTGCCGGCCGTGTCATCACGCACAGGTATATATTGCGTATTTTGATGTACCGTCATATTATGTTGCAAATGACACTGTCATCATAGTGATAGTGGCCTGGCTGGTGGTTTCAACGATGTTTTGGCTTCCCAGTAGTAATTAACAATATTTCATATGATTGTTAATTAACAATATTAACAACAATAAAAAATCCCTAGTACTGATTATTAAGAACATTAGCACATGGTTGGTTGACTGTTTTTCATAGGGGTGGTTCAACCAACAACCAGTGGTTCATCACAACTACTTGGCTATGTTTGGGCCTACCCAGCGCCTGCCGGGAGTTGGTAGGACTTCTTGCCGTTGAGTGGCAGACCAGTGAGGGCAACATCTGAGTGAATTCATTTGATGGTCATGGTAGATCCACATTTAATCAACTACCCACAGTGTACCTGAAGTAGCTGGTGATTATCTCAAATATGGATAGTTGAAGAAGTATGGATATTGATGGCCTTAATCAGCCTACATGATGGTGATATACTTCATATATTCAGTTTGGCCTTGAATATGGGCTGTTTATGATCAAATATACTGGCCAAAAACTGGACTTTTCACAAACTGTGCAGCTGCAGTTCCCGTCAGGTCGTTGCAGTGTTCAGTGCATCCACTGGGGAGTTGAATTTGGAGAGCGATCCCTATTGGCAGTTTGGTCGCTGGGCAGCGAATGGTCACCACAATGGATCCGGGTGTGCCAAAGGTTTGGTAACCTTCGCTCGTGTTGAGAAAGCCATCACAACCATCGAAGTAAGCACAGGATCTATCCGAACATGCATGCGTTCAGATTTCCGAACATGCAACTATGCCAATGCCTGCAAAGATTCGCGGACGTGGAATTCAACTTGATCATGCTTGTCGTCAGCCTTTTTTCCTCAATTCCCAGCATCAAGATACTTTGCCCGAGTAGGACCAAGCATTGGACCTTTGTGATTGGTGCTCAGTGCTCCGGCAAAGGATATCACTCAATCGATATCGTAAGTTTTCCATATCCACATTTTGATGATGATGATGATGATCATGATGATGATGATGATGATGATGATGATGATGATGATGATGATGATGATGATGATGATGATGATGATGATGATCATGATCATGATCATGATCATGATCATGATCATGCTGGAAATGGTGATGATCAAGTATCTCACGGCAGTATGATGTCAAGGAGTTGCAAGAGACGTTTCCGAACGACCGGTGTCCAAGCTCCTCAGGTGTGTCGTCCCCACAGCCGCCCTCCGACAAAATCACTTGCAGTTCGGGCTCCTACAAGGACGTTGCGGGGCTCCTGCAGGGCCTGTGGTGGCGGCTGCTGCTGCTGCTGGTGCTGGTGGTGGGGTTGTTGCTGTCGCTGATGTTGTTGTTTGCGGTAGCTCGTGGGGCTGGTGGTTTTGGTAGGGTGACATACTCTGCGTTTGGGTCAGACCACGCTGCTTTCTCTCGTCGATAAGATAATTGGGCGTTGTCGATATTGTTGAAGGTGCGGGTGGCGGTCAAACAGTTTTGTGTTTGCGTTTTTGCCGCGGCTTGTGTTGGTTTGTTCTTTTTAGTGGTTTTGGTCGCGGAAGTTTGCTGCTTGACACGCTCTCACTCGTTGGCCAACATCACCAAGCTAATTAATGAAGTCGACAGACACATAAATATCACGGATTTACTGCGCTAGTTATTGGGTTTTCTTTGCTTACTCTTCGGGACACAAAACCCACCATTTATGATTGTTTACCAATTTGTGTGCATGATACTTTTCAAAGATTTGAATTTGAATTGCTCCCATTAGATCCAAATCGTCACTGGATTTACTCCTACCATGTTGGCTATGCTTGGCAATGCTTAACCGTGGTCCCTGGGTGATAATGATGCATTAATGAGAGCTTAATGATGGTGAATGACGGGGTAGCGATTGCTTGACGATTTGTTAATGATTGGTTAATGATGGTTATGATGGGTTGGTGACTGGCACATGATTCATGATGGTTCACCATCGGTTCATGATGGTAGCTGATGCCTAATTGTTAGTAATTGGCAATGATGGGCTTACGTCAGTCAATTGGAATGCTGGTTGCTGATGGTCATTAATCATTGACACTGATGAATGCTTGTTGATGGCCCTTTTCTCATAGAAAAGAAATGTTGAATTAACGTTTCCCAGATACTCCATGTACGGCATGTTTTTTTTACGTTTGCTGGTTGGTGGTTTCAACTCCTTTAGACAACGGTGGTGATGTTTTGTCCGGCTGCTTGGAGGACGACGTGTCGCATCAATGTTTGCCGTGCCCCAAGGGTTTCTTCTGCACGGGCGGCGCACCGCAGCAATGCCCGCGAGGTGCTTCACCTGCACTGTGGGAGAGCTGCCTCAGCAACGGTGGATGACCAGGGACCTGCTGTTTTAGACTTGACTAGATTCAATTACCCTAGTATGTACTACCCTGCTCAATAGTAGTAGGTTTGATTGATGGTGCTGGACAGAGAGAGAGAGAGAGAGAGAGTAGGTTTGTGGGGCAGCACCGTGGCTCATCCCCTTAACTGAGTTTGAAAAAAATATGATGGTGGTTGATGCTCAATACCAGGTGGTCATCAGCTATAACTAGTAATAGTTGGTAATGATTGACAACATTGGTTGATGATGGTTGATCAGCTAGCATTATGGCACGGGCTAGTGCCATTGCTGTATCAACCGATGACCTATTTGATCAGATCCAGGCGCCAAGCGGTCAAGCGCTGGAGCCAGCTATGATGGTGAACCATGGTTCACCATGGTTCACCATGGTTCACCATAGCTGGTTCCAGGAAATCACCAGGAGTTCACCAGAAGTTATTGAGGCTGTTTTTTTTCAATAATTTAGGTTGAACTCCTAGGACTTTAATGGCTGATGGGAGTCACTGGTCGCCAGGCTGGTTGATTCATATGGAACTCGTGGTGGTGAACCCTGGCCATCAATGGACCATTGCTGCTGCGTGTGTTGCGGACGACACGTTGTCAGCCCGCCCCAGGCCGCTTCTCCAACGTCACGGGCATGGGCGAGTGCCTTCCCTGTGCCCAAGGCACCTTCGCCAGTGAAGCGGGATCCACTCGCTGCAGCTCATGTTTTCCAGGGTTGCTTGGCCGGGATGACCTGATGCACTGGTGAATCGTGGCTGGTGATGTTTGACCATGACAGCAGGTGAATCGTGGCTGGTGATGGTTGGCTATGACAGCAACGGCTGAGGGATGATCTGGTGAATGATGATGGTTGACCACAGGGGGAAGGCTGAGGCGACTTGTTCCGTGGTAGCTAAGAATGTGATGTTTCAAAAAGGCAAGGCATGTGGATATGGAAACTAACTACAGATAAAGTACGGTGAAATGGCGGGTACCAAAAATGGGAAACCATGGTTAAAAAGAACGTTTTGGTACAGTCGGTGCCATTTATCGCCTTGGGTTGTCGGGCACAGACGTTCGGCCCAGGTTCTATGGTGCAGTGCGAGGGCTGGAGAGATGCGAGAAGTGCCCCAAGGGACAATACATGTCACTGGGCAGTGACAAGGTGGGGTTAAGTTGGTGAAGATTCGCCATTGAACTGTGGATATCCATGGTGAGCAATGACTAATAATGGTGAAGAATGGTTCATAATGGTGGATATTTTTAATAGTGGTGAAGCATGGTTCATAATGGTGGATAATGATTGTAAGTTGATTGAGAAGCAATTTGAGCATACGTATATCTACCATAGCTATTTGTAACTTGTCGTCACCGTAGTGGTAAACTATCTTAGCTAACGTGTGGGGGCCCCACATGGTACCCTTTGGTGAACTAAGAACTGGCAATCGCACATCCGCATTCTAGCTCGGTTTTGCAGGGCTTTCCTCTTACAAAGTTGATAATCAATTTCCAGGTGAGTTCACCAGAGATGCTGGTGCTTCAACCATACCCGCGGTTGATGTGTTTGTAAAATAGAAGCATGTATGCTCAATCAAGCATGATAAATGTTTTGAATATGTTTCGAAAGTAGGGTTTCAACATGGTTCAACCATAACCATGGCTGATATAATTTTAGATGTGTTGATCATGATCAATGGGTCAATCATGAGTTTTTAGGGGCTGGGTTGGGAGGAGCGTGCAGACAGCACTCGTAGATAATGGCACTTGGGCTGTGTGCAGCTTGGGCCCTGGGATAGAGCCATGGCACTGGTCACCTTTGTCAGCTGGACTAACCCCCTGTATCTCTGGTGGCTTGCCAGTGCCCATTGTCACTGCAGATCAGCTGTGCCGAAAAACCTGGAACTTTGACATCCGCAGTTTTAATGCGCAGTTCATATTTTTAATTGATGAAGAAATGTTTCAACATGTGTGTTATCATCAATGAAGAATGGTGTTGGTATTTTTCCAGTTTTGTTGCAGGGAAATTGTTTTGCTGAAATGACCCAGGGTGAATGGCAAGTGGTACTTGCTCCAGTTCATCGTTTCGGCAGGTCATCAGCCCACCGGAAGATAACACAGGCCCTTGCCTTTACTCGGAAAGTCAGACATCGCAATATATCGCAATCGGCAGTTGGCCAGCCATGCATGGTGGATCCATCCTTTATCGACTGAACTTCTCAAAAAATTAGGTTTATTACTACAAATCAGGATCAGCTGGTTTGGTAGCGCCGCAGGATGTCCAGCAGGAGGGCGCACTGAAAAACTACAAATCAATGGCACGCCCACTTTGCCCGTAGTCATGTGTTCATGTACCCGATTTCTTTATCTCCTAGCAGAGGGTTTGATAGCCGGGTCTCTCTGCAGTGGGTCAAGAGCCTTTCCTCGCAACCGCAGTTTGCAACTAATAGCGAACAACCACCAACATGATGATAACGGAGACCAAATGTAACCAACCAATCACAACCAACAACACCACCACCACCACCACCACCACCACCACCACCACCACCACCACCACCAGCAACCAAAAACAACAACAGGCAGACTGGGTTGGTGAATGGGAACCAACAACGCCGCCGTGAAGCGTTTCTTTCCGTGCCTCAGGCCACTTTACGAAGCCCTTGCTTGTCAAGCATGCAGCTTGGGCATGGTGACCGAGGAGAGTGGCGCGCAAGCGATCTCAGAGCCACCTGGCATCGGCCCGGCGAGGGCCGTGCCAAAACCAAGGGATGGCATGATCCACTAAGTAGGGAGGGTTGTTCATAGTTGATGATCATGAGAGATGAGAATGATGACAAAAGTGATGCTGATATCACTGATATCGTTGATCATCGTTGATCATCGTTGATCAATGTTGATCATTTATGGTCAATCTTGTTGACAATGCTTGATTATTGGACACCAATTCGAGCCGGATGAGAATCTTGGTCCACGGCGAGTTGTGTTGGAAACTGGACCAGGGCTCTTGCAACCTTGTTGTGGAAGGGAAGCTTGCCATTGGCATGCTAGTTGCAACATGACAATGTGGCCATTTTCTTGGCCACCACAAGTTGGGCATGATGTTCTAGCTGCGTAATGGGAAGCTGAGGTGCCAAGTGGAGCCATCATCATGACGACCTCGCATCATTAATCATTACACTGAGTCTTTCTGATTGCTAAGTTGTGTCCGCATTTGTCCCCTAGTGCCATCACTAGTGCCATCAATTCCTTCGTACATATTTTCAGCGAAGTCAGGGCACCTGAACCATTCTGAATCGAATCTTGGGCGATGCTTACTGAATCCTACTGGCACCAGTTCCGATTGGATACCCCGGTTTGGGGACAGGGATGTGGCATCACCATTGGGAGATGTTATTGGGCAGGACATGAGTCGACTGATGGGTTGCCAGAGGTTCGCAATCTATGGGATGCCTTTTGAGGGACTCCATGTCACCCATGTTTCATGGCTCCATAGTTCATGGATGTTCATGACGGGCGCATCGCGACATCACAGAGGGTGATGGTGATTTTGCGTTCCACCGAAGGGGATCATCTGAAGCCAGCAGAAGCCTTTTGTGTTGCTTTTGAGGATGCATCATCATCATCATCATCATCATCATCATCATCATCATCATCATCATCATCATCATCACAGCCAGCACCACACACACCTGTGTCTCATTGCCTCACCTTCCCGACCTCCCAGGTGCCAATGTGCTGAGGGTTTCTTCATGTGCAACGGCACTGGCTGCCTGCCATGCCCTGAGGGTCTCCATTGCGCAGCGGGACTTGGCGTCCCAGTGCAGCGTGCTGGCTACGGGACGGGGGGGAGCCAGTGCAGCTTCGCAGTGATGCAGTGCGCCTCGGCGCAGCTACAGGGGAGAAGATGCGCAATCTGAAGCTGGTGCTTATTTTATCTTATTTGATGGTTGATGGTGCAGTGCTACAGAGTATGAAGATTTGCTTAACATGCTTAACCTTGTTTGATTGATCGATGTTTTGGAAGATATATTCCAAGGGTTGGACAAGAGTTCTAGCTCGTTTGCGGACTATCTAATGACAAGTGACCATAGTGACCATCTCACTATTTCTATTATTCCCTCGGGCTCGCACGGAGGGGGGATTCCGTAATGTAATCCATCATGATTCGTGGTGACTGGCTTCCCCTCATGCTTCACATGTCGGATATTGATGGACACTGACCCTTTGACTATTTCACTTTCTGCGGGCCACTTTGCTGGCTATCCATCCTATTGATTTTGAAACTGTTGCAGATGATGATGGAAGCAGGCGATGTTTGATGACCTGTAGCGACACAACTTTGGACTGAGCTTTTGTTTTTGGGTGAATGCTTTTTCCTCACAAGTTGAGGCAAGTCGACATAATGAGTTGGGCGTCGGTCTTGTTGCAGCTGCTGGCGGTGATCAACCAGGTCTTGTGTTCGTAGCTGTTGTTGCCTTCAGCGTCGTTGTTATTGTTTTCTTCATTATTTGTTGTTGGGGATCCCTAGGCCTTTTTTTGACTGAGGAGAGTCAAACCTATGTTATGTTGCAATTCTTAAGGCATTCATTAACCACCAAATCAATATCACTAAACCAATCATTCCCCATCGCCGTGGCCACTGTCAAGTCCGGCGCCACCATGAAAAACAATCATCAACCTCCTAGGGCTGTTGAGCGTCGTTAAGGGCAGCCCTTGGGGCATGGCCAGCAGCACCCGAGGCCGCAGCTTCTCGGAATGTCCTGGGGACTCCGCGTTGGGCAGCTGCGCGGAAGGGCGAGAAGGCGTGGCCTGCAACAACTGCGCCTTGGCGGACCTGAGGGATGGTGGGTTGAAGGTTCATCAGCTACTTGTTGGTTACTTGGATGATGGTTATAAGCCCTAGAAGGTAGCTTAAAACCCCTAGAAACCATGGTTGGTTGATGTTGGTTGAAGCTTAATCAGGAGGGTTGGTTCGTGAGATTTGAAGATATTTTTCAGGTTTTGGGGATTTGATTGGGGATGCCGGATGGTAGAACTTCAAAGTATGGCGGTATGTATTTACATGTCGTTTTTGATGTGGGCATGCCTATGCCGCTCTGTGGCTAGCAGCTAGGTGGCTAGGTACAAATATCCACACTCATGACCAATGCTTAGGTATCTCAGACCAAATCATGATGGGAATAGCAGCGATAGAAACGAGCATTTGTCACAGGAAGACTTGACACGGATGGACTGTTATGATTTTTTGGGGTCATCACGAAACATGTACGAACCATGAAACGTGACATAAAAGTATTTGCTTGCATGAAGACCTATAGTGCTCATACACCTTGCCAAGGTTGTCTATAATGGCAAGCTTTGATTAGATGAAAGACAATAGCTGTGGATTTGCAAAGATGACCTTTGACGGTGGCACGAACCATTGTAATGATTTGAAACCAGGTCAATTGAACGAACTTGAACCAACTTCAAGCAAGACCTCTATTTGGTGTGGAGCCTCGGAGTCAACGTCGGTGAGGCAAAGAGAACTATTTTCCCCGGGATGACGGTACGTGCTCTCGCGCCTTGCAGCAGATCAGATGTTTTTTCGTACTTCAAATTGTGTGCTGGGAAGCATTGTGCCTTGAGCCTAGGGGGACACCAAGATGCTGCTACCAATGGGGGGCCGAGCTACCAAGATGCTGCTACCAAGCTCTACCAAGTCTGAGTTGAATGGATTGAATGGCCTTTCAGCCCGCCACCGTGAGGTTGTGGCCCCATGGATTTTGCCCCTGCAGCTCTGTCCATCGTGGGCGGATTTCTCTTTGTAGCTTTGCTGCTTGGCTGGCAAGCAGTATGAATGGCTGATTTAGCGATGTCACGTTTGCATTGCAATGTGCAAGCTGGTCTTGGTATAGAAGAGTTATTACCTGGGTTGCATCTCATACATATGTTTGTGTAATAGGCTGTTTTGTTCTAGAGAAGCATGTTTTTACACATACTTTAGTCTTGCACACCGGTGGCAGGTGTTTTTTTGCAATTGTGTGCTACCCTTCTTGACCTTTGGGATGAAATCCGTTGGTGCCCCACAGGGAAACAACATGAAACAACGATGACGTGTGGACTTCATTGGCAGGACAAAATGGTGTTCACTACTGCGGTTGAATGACGTTGAGTCATTTCTCAGCGGTTGGGTAGATGCTTCACTTGAGCTTATCGGGGTGCCATCTCTGCGCCAGGTTGATCAACTGCATCAAGTTGGACGCTTGTCTGCGGATTCTTCTTGCTGGGGAAAGCTGTTTGTTTGCTTTCGAATTGGCCTGAGTCCTTTCCAATACAGGGGCATGTTGGCACATATTCTTACAACTAATCACGATATGAATATTTACGACCATATCGACAAACACGTTTTTACCACAACGTGTTACTTTTTTGCATGTGGCCTCTTTTAACCGCTGGACTCAATTACAGTCCTCATTTGATGGCTGGCACCCATGTGAGAAACATGGATCGAGGGTTCTTCAAAGCGACAAAAAGCACCATTCAGGGATGCCCCAGCATGGGTGAGTTTTCCATAGTTTTCCATGTTTTGCCCTTGGGGATACATGAGGTTTTTTGCATGGCTTTTGGTTGGCTGTTTTGCTGATGAATGGCTTGAAAGGTAATGATCGGAGAGTTCACCTTGAGGTGTGAGACACTTCACCAGCGGCCAGGATTTGAACCAGCAGAGCTTGAACATGTTGACGGTGGCAGCTGTGGGAGGTCAACTGGTGATGGCAGTGCAGACACTGAGCTCTATGAGGCGCTGTTTCCAACGGCAGTGGTTCCATGGTGGTCCAGCCTACCAAGGCCAAACATGTTCGCTTGGAAGTAGAGACCCCCAGGATTTTCGGGATGTATATATCTATGGATTCTGGAATTCCGACCGTCATCAAATTGAGATCCGGAAATCTAATTGATTTTTTGTCGAGATGGAACACACGATTTATGTTCATTTGGATGATTGAAGTATGTAATTAACTCACTGGAGTTTTTTGAGATCTCTAAGATTCAAAATTTGCGGCAATGCGTGCCCGCGTTCTGGCTGGGGCTTGTACCCGTACAATCCCAATCATTCCCAAATTGGCCATTGTGAAAGATTCGTGGGCTCTCACGCGGGAGGAGGTCAAGCCAAACATCACCAAAAATGGTAGCTGAATGTCACTGCTGCTTTGAGAATCACATGTTTTGCATCGGCTTTTGCCCTACCCGCTTAGCCTGCTGGATAATCACCAGGAATGGGGAAAACTTGGGTTCCACCAGCAACAAGGTGTACTGGCACCAGGGTGAAGAAAGTCAGAGCGCCGCGGGGACCAGGGTCCGTCAGGCAACTGTCCATCGAGTGGGTGGAACCTGTGCGTTATCTGATTTCAATCACCACTATCCTGGCCTTTGCACCTAGGCGTCCGAGGCGTTGCTATGGATGTGGTGAAAGAACCATTTAATGTTCCCTAATGTTCCTTGAAAACTATTAACAAACGGTTGGTTGACTAATATTTTCCATAGGGGTTGAAACCACCAACCAGATAATGATGGTCACCAATGATGGTAATGAGTTGCTACTCATTCATGATGGTCAAAATGCTGTTGTTAATAGACTATTTTAGATGCATGCTAATTAAAGTAAAGAATGGTCAGTCATAACTGATGAAGGTCAATCATAGTTGATGCTTGGTAGTTGCTGATGGAAATACATGATGGTTAAGAACCGTCAACCAATCATCGTTGACTGGGTCGGGAGCGGTCAGTGATTGTTCATGGTCAGGAATGGTTAATGGATATCGAAAGATAAAAGATTGTCATGATGGACAACAACGATTGATGGCTAAGAATGGTCAGTTATTGTTGGTGATGGTCTGTAATGGTAAATCAATGGCTAGTGGATTGAATGGTACCAGTAGTAATCATTACGGATTATCATTTATCGCCGATCATCATCATTATGGCCATCGAAGAATGCGTGACCGTACTGATTCATCGCGAATCATTATGGCTAGTGGATCATGACCAGTGTTGTATGCTAATAATGGTTCAGTATGGTCATTCAGCGTGGTTAGGCATTATTGATGATGATCCATATGCTTCTTGATTGTGATTGTGAATCATTGGTGTATTGTATCATGATGGACAAACATGGGAAGTAATAAATGTTTTGCCAACAATGGTGAATGCAAGAGGATTGCTAATGATGGGTACAAATGATGGTTCAAAATTGTTCATTGGTGACGATGGTTCATGTCTTTCATGAGTGCCACGGCTAGTGGATTATGAATGCGGGAAACTCGTGATAGTTAAGAAAGGTCTTGTATTCATTGATGGCTGTCATTTGGCTCATGGTTTTGAACAGTTGTTTGAATTGTTTGGTTGACCAATGTTTTGTCTTGGAATTGTTTGGTTGAACAATGATGGGGTTGAAACCACCAGCCAGTCATGGTTGTCAGTGGCCAGCAAAACATACCGCGCTATTGATTTGTGGAACAGCATTGTCCTCGCTGCTGAGATCTAGGCGGACCTTGGGTCCCGCAGCATCCATCCAAACAGACACCACATGACACCACTATCACAACCAATGTTGGTTTCTGATTAGTATCTACCTGTTGGTTTCATCTATTTTCATTACTTTAGGGGGGGTTGCACTAATCAGAAACCAACATTACTGTGACTAGCTTCTCAAGCATGTCTTTGACTATTCTCGGAAAGCAACGCCTTCTTCGCATGTGATCTTCGCATGTGTTTCCTCAGCTTCGCCAGTAAAATCCAACGTATGCGAGCGTCGACCCAGGACCTGGATTGGATTCGAATCTCCTGCCTGGCCGGCCACGACAGTCCGACCATGAAATTCGTTGCCCGGCATCAGATTGGACCAACGGCTGGCCTTGGGGACCGAGCTGAGCTGGTGGAGGTCAAATGGTAATGAATGATAAGCAGCTTGGGATGCGTTGGGCACGGGGTGGATGTTCAAACAGCAAACTTATATTCACAAGAGGCATCATGGCAAAGCTCCACAAGAATTAGCCCAAGAATAACTTAATGGTTTTCACATGTCTCTGCCCCTTGGGATTGAACAGAGGTTCTGTAGCCCTGGAACTGCAGACTCTCTGGTGACTGGTGTTTTTTGGGCCGGGCGAAGCTTGGGTGTAGCTTATTGGTAGCCTGGCGTCAACTTCAGAATCTCGATCATCGGTTTCATACAGAGAGGTTTTGTCAGGATTGTTGACCGAACACAGGTGGGAGATCACTGAACATGGTTTCGCTTGTCATTGATATATTATATGATGCACGATTTTCAACCATCATCAGGCATCACTAACCTCTGGTTTGTTTTGTTCCTCACTTTTGCCACGGAGCTACTCACAATTCATCAAAGAAGCTTGGGACGAAGCTGCTCGATGAGGTGGGAAAGCTCTTGGTGTGCCCTGGTGGTATCGCGTTTTTGGGCCTTTGCTGGCTCATCCAACGCTGGCGTGGAAGACACCTACCCCTGGATGCTTGGGCACTGCGGGTGGAGTCTTGCGTCAGGGCGTTGTAGGCGGCTCTCATTTTCTCTTGATAGCGTGTCTCGTGAATCAGGCTGATCCTTTTCGGCATAGCATGGATGCACATCGCTCTTCTGTAGGGTCTTCTGGGTAGTTTTCGAAGTGATCCAATCAGTTTGCTAAGATGGTAGACCCCACAGCACCTCATGATCGTACCAAGTATGACGGCCAGTTGTCTTGTACCACGAAAATGGTCCAAACAGATCCGAGGATGCCGTCTTCAACCTGAGCGGCATCCTGGTCTTCGCCCTCTTCATCTCCATCACTTTGGTGGTCCTGGACCCCCTGCGCTGTGCCAGTAATCCGGACGGCTCCTTTTCGATGGCTTCGAATCCGGGCATCATTTGCTTCAACTCAGGTGAGCAGGGCGCTGGCCAGGGCCTGGGAGGCACGAATCGAATCGGCGCCCTCCTTCCGCCGTGCCCGGCGCCAGGAGAGCACACAGGCCTTTTTGTGTTGTCGATCTTCGGCATCATTGCCTATCCCATTGCCATTTTGTCATGGGCTTCTTGAATGCAAATCCACAAGGGGGTCCCCAGAGGGGGCTGCAGCAGTCTTATTTGTATTTAATTATTTGTGCTGTCGCTGAGAAGTTGATGATGTTCCATGCAGTCTTAGGGAGACATGTCCAATTATGTTCGTTTGGGTTCATTATTTATGTGTAGATATAGACGCCCTCACACACGCACTCCATCGCACTCCATTTAGAGGCAGCATGGGCAGTAGTGGTTCACCCTTGTAGCACGTTGCATTTAGGACAACGTTGGGATCCCTCTGGGACTTGATATGTTGAATCTTCGCTGAGAGACTTCAAAAACTCAGCTTGAGTTCACATCCTTGAGATCACCTGAGAGGGTGGACACGGACAGAGCATGGCTTGCTGAACATTGAACATGTTCGCAACATGTTGTAGAGTTCATCCAGCCACTGGTTTCCCATAAAGGCTCCGCCAGATCCCAACCCAAGCTCTGGCCCCTGGACGGGCTGCGCATGGCTGCGCTTCAGGCCACCTACACTACACTGAAATACCCTGGGCGCGTGTCCAGTGGGCGGGGCCTGCAGTTGGTGCATCGACATCGCTTCCTTTTTCAACGCTTCAAACCGGAATGCTACTACTTTGGACGCTTGGATGGGAGGATGGGGTTTGTTGTTCATGATAGGGGTGCTAAATGAATATGCTAAAGGTTTGGGGATATTTGGTGGGCAATTGGATGGGAGAGGATGGGAGATTCTTCGCAAGATCGTGAATATTGGACCGAAATCATTCCACGATTCATAATGCCAACACCGGATTAAACCTTCCGCTGTAGGTCAACAAGGTCCAAAGGTTTCAGGTTTCAGGTAGGACAACCCCCAATTAATGACCCCCAAGAGAAAGATGAGAAATCAACGAAGATTAGATAAGGATACCGTGGGAGAAGAGAACATAAGAGGACTGGCACGGCAGAAGGGAACATAAGAGAAGGGAAGAGAACACGGTTGCTTAATTGAAGGGTTTTGTAGATGCAGAGTGCTCATATGATGGGAAATCAGCACGTAATTAGTATTGGCCAGGTTCTGGGGAGGATGTGGTTGATCAACTGGGGGGTTCAATCATCCTAACTTGATTAACTGGGGGTTGATTCCTGATCTAACTTGACATTCTATCAATCATCTTGGACTTGTCAGGAACTTTTCTTTTGTTTGCGAGACTGCTTTCATTTTTATGCCTGCATGTTAGTTCAATTGTTTGTTTCTCACAGGTGAAAATGAAAAAGCTGTTGTCCTACAATCATTTCACTGGCTCCCACACCTGCATGTCGGATTGCGCAACTCTCATCCCCAGAGATATGGCAGTGGGTCAAAACCCTTAGTCCCCCTGGTTCCCATCATTAACCATTGTTTTCTATTGTTTTCCCTAAAGTTTGTTGGTGATTATCCCCCATGACTTGGTTGATTAATATTGACCCATAGCCATATTGATCATGAACCAGTGAGCACAATCCCCAACACCCTGCTGTGACTTGGGGAGATCGCAGCCGCTGCGTGTGCATGTTGAGCCCAGGAGCTGTGTTGCTGTGGCGGAACTGCCTCGCAGCTTGGCGACTGCAGAGCCATGAACCACGGTGATGTCAAACCAGCAACACGTGGGTGCTTCATATGGCCTTGCTGAGGCCATGTGTCAAGGTCGGGTGATGCATCCAGAGTCACCCAATCGTAAACTTCTTTGGGAATATGGTTACAACTGTACTATACTATAAGTACTACTATAAGTGAGACAATTATGCATTTTTTTGGATACGCTCCTGGTTTGCCCGTAGGTGACAGGACAACACATCTAGGTGACTGATGTGATTCCCAGCTGCCGCCACGCGAAGTTGCGAGGTTGCAATCTTTCCGGTGGTCTTTGGCAGCGTGCCGGAAGTGCAGATGGAGTTGCTTGACCTGGCCGTCCAGCCCAAGGGTGGCACTTTGTTGTGTCCTTGTTGTGGTAGTAGCGGTGCGGCCTTGGCTGGTTGCAGATACGGCTGTTGATGTTGTTCCTCTTGCTGGGCTCCGATCTTTGGTTATCTTAAGTTTGGAATATTTCGTTGGAGCATTCGGACAGTTTGGCTTCGAAATGACGTTGGTGTTCATCTTTTTTTGTGGATTGGCGATTAGATTTGGAGTCGCATGGCTTAACCAAGAATGCAAAGCATTATGGAATATCAATGACTAGATTCTTCCCCACCATGTGTCTACTCATAGATGTGTAAAGGTGATGATCTAACAATGACGAGCAGCCGAAGTTGCGGCAGAGTGCTGCAGTTCATCGACTCTTGGACTGCCTCGTGAAGCTAACTTAGAGGATGAAATGCCGTGAATTCTGCACGATGTCTTCCACATTTTTCAATTGGGGGATTCTTAATAAAAGATGATTGGGGGGTCCCCCTATTTTGATAAACCCCCAATTGGCAGAGGTTGGCTTCATCTGGTGTTGGGACTACGTATCCGGTCACAACATCTTGGAAACCATTTCCAGGTCGCGCAAGGTCACTTATTTACCGGATAGTTGACTCGCAGTTTCCACGGAGACCGGGGCCGCAATGAGCAGCTACTTTGCAAGGTTCCCCCCGGTGAAGCTTTGGGTAACCAGTTCGAACCTTGCGACCTGTGAATGATTGAAGCCAATGCCTGTCTCAGGCCTTGGATAGTGCATAGTGATGCTTCATAGAGATTCTGATCACATGTTATCACTAGGGCTCCCATACTTGTTTGGTAGATTCAATAGTCAATAGCTGATTCCACCATTCATTCTTCTTGTTTGTAGCCGCCATTCGATCGGTCTTGAATCAGAATTAAGGTATGCATGATCATTTGCAATCCTTCATTTTCTGTGTGGAAAGCTTACATAGGAATCCCAAGACTCTCCTGAGTGGGCCCTGGGTAAAGATGTGCCCATCCTTCTGTTGAGAAGTGCTACTCCGGCTCCGCGAGCTGGGAGCCGAACCAGCTCAGAGGCTCGATTGGTCCATCCATGGTGTTGCACTGCAGATGTTTCCCAACCAGAGACCCCCAAACCCAACTATCGTCATGTCTAGCCGGCAGTTTGTGGGGCCAACGGCCCAAGCAAAATTTATGCTGGAGCGCACCGTCACAGTCGAATTCATCACTGAGTAGATCGAATATCCATGAATATCCCCCATGTTCAAGATTGAGATTGTTCAGCAGCCTTGGAAATGGTCCAATCGCACATAATTATTCAGCATTTACTCAGGATGGCTGTAGAAGGATACCGCCAACCAGCAATATGGGGTAACTGCTAAAAATTCTCACCAGATATCACCAGTAATGTTGAGTTGCAATCTATCTATCTATCGATCGATCTATCTACCGGTCTATGTGTCTATCAATCAATCAATCTATCTGTCTATCTATCTATCTGTCTGTCTATCTGTTTGTCTATCTTTTTATCTATCCATAAAAGTGAGCTCTTCACCCTGGCTGCCCCAATGGGCAACCCAACGGCACACCAGGCTGTTGGGCGCGCTGATGATCTTCTCCGGTGCTTTGCAGATCCGCGGCTGGGACGAAGATGGCACGATGACACGTGGAGATGGCGCTGGAGCTACGGTTTCAGCAACGGGGGGAAGATCTGTAGGTGCTAAAGGCAGGGCCAACCCTCTGAGATGGTTTGGCAACAAAAGTGTCAACAATCAGCAAATTGTGGCGATGGACCGAGACAGCATACAGATCAGGGTGTGACACTGTTTTGCTGAGTTTGCCATGTATTGGAAGATGCTCTCTTTTTGGCATCGTGCTAGCACAATCGATCGATAAGAACTTCGAATCACCTTGGATAGACAAGCCCAAAAAATGACACGGAAAAAAATGCTGAAGATTTGCTGCTCACACACCATTCTCTATGATCCACCACTCTAGCAGACATAACTTTACACCATCAGCAATGCCTAGCAACTTAATAGCCATCGAAAACAGTTCTCCCTTGAACCGTTTTCTTAATCGTTCTCCTTTTCCTTTCTGTGAACAATGATGGTTGATTGGTATAGCAACTCATCAACCATTAAACCCATTCTTGAACCCACCATGAACCCAGCATGAACCCACCATGAACCACTGATCAACCCCTACAAAGCCACCCTGATTCCCTGTCAACCACCAAGCTGAACGAATCATCAGCCGAAAAACGAGGCCTGTGGCCTTGGCGAACCGACCTGGCCAACTACATCGATTTGGTGCGCCGGGCTGTGGGGATTTTGTTTCGGGGTGACCAGGGTGACTGGTGATGGCTGGTGGATGGTTGGTGGATGGTTGGTGGATGATTAGTGGATGGTTAGAAGATGGTTTTTTTCAGATGGTGAGCTGTTGGTCAGCTGTTTGACGGTGACTAGTGAGGCTCGAGGGTCAGTTGATGTGAAAAATGGATGGTTGGATAGGTGAAGGACTTGGTGCATATTGATATCGGTTAGTTTATGTTTTACTGATGGTTGGTGGGTGCTCAGTTGATGGCTAATTTGGTAGTTTGTGATGGTGATTGCTACTGATCATTGTGGCTGTTTATTTGTTGCTGATCTGATACTTTGATGATTCTTTGGTGGTTGTTCATCAGCCATTCTCATCACCCTGATTATTGATTGATGCGTGTTTGTTACTTGTTAGTGCAACTTGGTGATGGCTGGCGACTGGTCATTGTTTGATCTTTCTTGGTGGGTTTGAGCACATGGCCACGATGTAGTACCCTCAACAATCCCACATCATGATCATTCCAACCGTGCTTAGTGAAGGCTAGTGATGGTTGATTATTCATGATCAACTGTGGTCAGCAACAGCAAACTAAGTTGGTATCTGTGGTTAATAACAAGTATGTTTACGAGAACTATGCCACTTACAACTAGGCTAAACACATCTCAAAGCAACTGGTTAAAGAGTAATAAGCATTGGCAACTAATTAATAACTATTGATAACCATTAATAGCCTAGCCATTAATAATCATTGATAACCATTCACAGACATTATATAATAGATGACCATCAAGCACCTCTTGATAATCATTAATATCCCTTAATAACTATGCAAATAAAATTCGTCTAGAGGTGCTCATGATGGATGTGACCACCGGTTCCTCACCCCGACGCATGGCTTGCTGTGCTCGCCAGGTGATCACCTGTATCCTACAGGTGGTGTTGTTGGGCGTGGCTCCCATGCTGCAGCACGATGAGTCAACCTCCACCGAGGTGCGGGCCCTGCCCGGCGCAGGGCGTGACCGGTTGGAGTTGGTAGTCATGGAGCGATTCACCGCGGTGATCGTCAGCCCCTTTGACCATCAAGAAATTGGACTCAGAACACGGGGGGGCCCGGGGCTATGGATAGATATGGTTGGCTTTTATGATTAGATAAAGGTAAAGGATGACAGCTGAACCTTCGGAACGGCGATGGAGAGAGAAAGGATGACAACTGGTTGGGTTTCCTATGACTTGAGAAGGCACCAAATCATCCAGTACTGAACTCATCACAAATTGATTGCCTCATGGTGCCAGCGGTGGCCGGTAGGTGCTGGGATGGATCCTGACCATCGCCGTGTTGAGCCCAATTGTGGCGGGCCTCCTGGACGTCAACGGGGGGAATGGCTAGTGTTGAATCACTTTTGGGTGACATTTTTTGAGTTGGCAATAGTGCCAGCAATATATATCAATATTTTTAAATAGTCCGGGGAAAGAAAGGTTGGAGAAGGCGATGGGGAGAGAGAGAGAGAGAGAGACAGAGAGAAAAAAAAGGAGGGGTTTGTTGTGGGTGCGGGATTTTGATGCCAAAAAAAGAGAGGTTGTATAGCAATGGTGGTATTAGATACTGTATCAATCAATTCATGTCAATTTGACACGACTAATGGGTGTGTCATGAACCAGCAGTTGACACTTGTCAACACAAAGTGGTACCCACTAGTAGTGGCACACAGTGGGTGGTTGCTACAAGTGGTTAGGTTATTGAATTGTTAGATAAGGGTGATTGATGATTGAATGATGCTTTGATGCGGTTCAATTCACGAATCAAGGATGGCTAATGACTGATAAAATCTGATAAATAGTTGTCAACTAGTTGTTAACGATGCCTGCTGAATGGTCAATAACAAATGGATATTCGTATACTTGTGGGTAATATGGTGGCATTTATTCTTCATCTTCATAGACAGATGGCTAACCACTTGTGGGCAATGGTTCACCTAAGGATTGATAACAATTATCCAATCAGGATCCCATATGTTGAGATCAATTGATATCAACGATATGATGCGTATTGATGCGTAGTATTGAGCCATGATAGACGACTGGTAAATCATGATATCAAATATTAAATCAATGATTGACAATGAAGGTGGTAGGGAAACCTCAGCCATGCTTGGATATGCTGAGCTTGGCCACGGTGGCTGGTGCCTGATATCAGCGAAGCCACCACCGTGGTTGCCGCATCGGCTTGGAGTAAGGCTTGGCGGCGATTGGCTATGCCTTGCTGCGCGGCTACCGACCAGAGAAGTTCTTCGGTATCTTCCTGTGCCACCACAAGGGGGGTGCTGGCAGTCTCTGTCGTTTGTTGAAGCCACTTGGTGAGCAAGGGGCCAGCGCTAAAAATCGTGGAAATACAATATCTTTTTGTTATCAGAATCGAATATTCAAATATATGATGGGCATCGAGTTTTCTTTGGTCACTGGAACCAGCCCTTGAAATGAAGCGCGGAAGGCAGGAAAGGATTGCCATCCTAAGCTACAGGACTACAGATTCTTTGGTCCTTTGTTTTGGGGAGCCAGCCCTGTAGGTGTGAAACCATGCGAAACTTCATGGCCAATTTGACCCCATGGCCGCTGCTGCTGCTGTTGCTGTCGTAGTTGCCAACAGTTTTGTTATTGTCGCAATTTTCGCTGTCTTGTGGATTTGCTGTTGTTATGGCTGTGCTCCGTGTAGTTGTTGTTGTTCTGAATTCTAGTTGTTGGCGTTGTTTGTTTTTCTCTTTATTCCCTGGCGGACTGGCGAACTGGACTGTCCTAGGTTGCTGCTGGCAAAGCACAGCAGCGCTGAAGTGTTCCTTGACTCAGATCAACTGGAAGATTTGGATCTCATTTTTGTGCCTTGGCTGACGGATGCCTTAGATTTGTCCCTGCCTGGTTGGGGTCAGATGTTTTTGATGTTTTTTGTACTAATCTGTTAGTTGGTTTCAGCACTCGTTTTTAATCCCTTGACGGAACCCATTGATGGTGAATTGGCTGATAACAGCACATAACAGCCACTTCTGAGTGGTTGATTGTTGGTGTTTTAAGCCATTGCTGGTTCATTAAGCCATTAATGATGGCTAGTTGATGGTAGCCACTGATCCATCACCAAAGCCTGTGCAGTCCCACGCAGGGAAAAAACCTGAAGCATTTCGGGTTATCGGCGCGACAGTGCCCATGATGCAAAAACTTCTTTGGTTCAATGAACGTATTTGGATATTTGTGGGCTCCCAGGTGGGGGGGGTTGGGAGGGGTTTGGAGCATGGGTTTTTCTCCGCAAATATCTTGGAAGACTCGAGGCCTGAAATCATGAGAAACGTGCAGTTTCAAACAGCTTATGGCGCGCGTACCTTGAATTGAAAGGGCGCCTAAGATTTCTGATTTTGTTTTGTGGCGTGGCGTTTTCTCCCAAGACCATGTCGATAGAGCACGTACAGCCTACCACTTGCAACAAATTCAAATTTTGAATATCGGAATCATTCAGTTTGACAAGTAAAGAGCCGTCATTATATGCAGGTGCTCATGCGCAGGGTAGAGTCTTAGAGCAGACCTGGTTCCTTTGAGCAGATGTTTTTGCTGGTTTTCTCAGGATACCATCCGAGCCAAGACCAAGAGTGTGGTGGTGGTGCTCACTCCTGAGCTCTTGAAGCGCATGTGGTGTGCTGGCGTGGCTTGGTGGCACAGCACGGCTGCCTATTGCATCCTGGTACAACCAGCTGCCAGGGAAGAATCTCCTGCCCTGGGGGCATGTTTGTACCACCAGAGAAACAGCACATTGCAGGCAGGTTGGTATAGGTTGATTGCCTAGATTGGATACTTAGACAATTAGTCTCTTATTGATATGACGGCAATACCGTGAAAAATGGAAATTCTTGCTATCTAGGAACAGCCGGTTAGTAATGGAAAACATATCAAAAAATTGTACCATACCTATTGAATGCCTATTACTGACTGACAGAGCCTTCATTGATTGTGGTTTAAATTTCTTGCTTTGTCCTGAGGTATTGCAACTATCAGGATCGTCTCATTCACCCATCACTGGTTGCTGGGGAACTGACCTACCAATGCATACTTGGTGGTAGCTTTAAAGAATAGTGACTAGAAGCCATCATCAACAGTTATGTATTGCCGATTTTCAGTAGTTTTTGCTACTTCTCAGCTTGTTCTTTGGGGATTGCGTCTTCCCTGATCTTGATTTCTTACAGCCCTTCTTGTCAGCACTGGTCCCTGGACCACCAAGAGCACCGCAGGAGATTGTGACGGCCTTCAAGAACAAGGTGGGGCCCCGAAAGGGGAGCACCGAGCACCGAGCAGGTCATCGCTTCCACTTCCCGTCCGCGTATCACTGATCTTTCGAAACCAGGAGTAAGCACGATGAACTGGAGGTGATCATAGCACAGCCGGTGAATTGCATCATTGGCACAGCCAACTTGGTAGGAAAACTGCACAAATGTTGACCCAGCCAGGTGCGGACGGTCCCCTTGGTTTGTGATGGCTTCGAGTGGCCTGACAATGACGCTTTGGAGAAGATTGAAACCTGTTGGACCCTGCAGCAGAAGCAGATCTTGGCGAATCATGGGATCACTATGGAGGATGTGCAAAGAGTTTCTTGTTCTTGGTGGCGTTTGGTTTTTCCATGACCAGCTAAATGCAGAATTTGTGGCAGCTTGATCACAATGTTGTCGATAGGCTTTCAAGAATGGTACCTTTTGGATGCTTTCGGAGGTTTGTTCATGTTCATTGTGAGGTCACTGTATGGGATGTCCATGGGATGGTTGACCATGACACTGTCAATTTAGGGCGCAAAATCATGGTTCGTTCTGGAGCTAGGCTTCCAAGGTCCATAGGGATATAGAAAATGCACTCCTTCTGACTTGTGACCATCATATCCACCAACAGCTGATACGCTTCAGCAATCCAAAATGGCTATAGATGGAACTCAGAGATCCCCAATACATAAATCAACTCAGGAAAAATTGGCAATGGTAGCCAACAAAGCCTCAAAAAGATCGCTTTAGGTATTTGAGTGAACCCAACCGGTATTGAAATTGCTGTTGGCTCACTCCCTATTTTTTCTAATTTGTCATGTTGAGTCCATGTTGGGCTGCGGTAATGGTCATACAGGTAGGTCAACATTTCATATTTGGGTTTCCTGCTTGTGCTCTAGAGCAGTCATTTTGCTGCCGGCCGGTCCTTTACAGTGGGACCGCTCAGCGTATTCTATTTGTGGATCAGTGTCAGTTCCCTTCAGGATGCTGGCACGGTAGTGGCTGTGGCTTAGCCAGTGGGTTGTGCACCGCGCAGCTATGCAGTTAGTATATGTGTTTTGAATTTTCCTATAGTCATTGTATGTACATATCAGAAGCCATACCAGTTTTTGGTCTGGTTCTATGATGCGGCGGCATCATCATCATCATCATCATCATCATCATCATCATCATCATCATCATCA
>VSDK01007166.1:698668-712627 GCA_009767595.1 Symbiodinium kawagutii | reverse complement strand
CAAAATCAGTGGCAGCCAACGTCCTCATGCAGGTGGAGGCGGTAGCTCCGTCGCCTTCCATATCACCAGTGAGAGAGGTAGCTCCAAGAGCATGCGTGGAAACGATGTTACATAGCAGAATCGTGTGCAAACTGTTTTGGCCATTCACCGCTGATGTCATGGCTGGGATGAAGTGCATCTCTTACTGGTGGCAGCTTGGATTATGTTGTGTTTCTCTCCATTTGTCTTTGATGTTCCAACATCAATGCATCTTGACGCTGACCGGTTGCTCACAGGCTGTGCCGGTGGCTCATGGTCCTGCAGGTCCTGACGTTTGGGTACTACATATGTTCAGTGGCCGCAGAAGAACGGCAGATATCCACCACTGGATACGACATTGGGCGGACCTCTTACCTCATGCGACGGTCCGCGTGATATCCCTGGACACAGCAGTATGCCCTACCTGGGGCAATCTGGGTAGTGGACCCAATTTATTTTCGGAAGGTCCTCAAGCTGGCTGCCGTGGGTGTTTGGGCTGCCCTCGTTTCAGGGCCACCTTGCGAAACGTGGAGCTTTGCTCGTCGCGTCCCTGTGGAAAACCCTACATCCTCCCGCATGCCAAGGCCCTTGCGGAGCTCTTTGTCATTGCGGGGCCTTGCTGAGCTGACTCTTCGGGAGTTGGCTCAAGTTGGCATGGGTAGAAGACTCTGTCATGCTGCACACCTGGCTGGTGGAGGCTACATCTACACCCTGTGGCGCCATAGCACTCAAGGAACATCCGGGAGAACCGGCCGATTAAACCCGAGCCTCGGTCTGGCGCACTGATGCGCATCAAACCTAGATGATGGGCCTTCCATCTGCTCACTGTCAAGGGATTGCTCAATGGACATTCGGTGCGGTGGGATGCAAGCCCACCACTTTCGGACCATCAATCTCAGTGATCCTGGACAAGTTCGCCGTGATCTCGCTGTTTTCGAAAATCAAGCTCGCACTCGCCCCAGTACAGGACTCAAGGGGCTGAATGCCAAGCAAGGGTTTCGTACTGCTGGAGCCAAGGAGTATCCTACTCCACTTGCTGCTGGTATCGCCCATGCTCTTGTCAATGGATTGCGCCGACATTGGCAGGACCATGGTTTTGCTGTCAGCCAACCGCTTGATCCAGCTGATCGGGCGTGGCTTGACCATGTGGCCGGAATCAGCGCAGTGTACAGCAGAACTCAATGGCTGCCTGATTACCAGGGCTGAATTTTGAGCGGTGCATGTCAGCACCAGACTTTGAATCTGCGCGCTGGTGAAACGAAATGAAATGAAATGAAACGAAACCAAACGAAACGAAACGAAATGAAATGAAATGATAATGAAATGAAATGACATGACATGACATGACATGACATGACATG
Organism: Symbiodinium kawagutii; assembly: GCA_009767595.1. NCBI lineage: Eukaryota > Dinophyceae > Suessiales > Symbiodiniaceae > Symbiodinium > Symbiodinium kawagutii. The sequence continues at coordinate 711,248 of VSDK01007166.1, read as the reverse complement.
ACATGAAATGAAATGAAATGAAATGAAACGAAATGAAATGACATGACATGACATGACATGAAATGAAATGAAATGAAATGAAATGAAAAGAAGTTGTTGTTGTTGTTGTTGTTGTTGTTGTTGTTGTTGTTGTTGTTGTTGTCGATGTCGATGTCGTTGTCGTTGTCGTTGTCGTTGTCGTTGTCGTTGTTGGTGTTTGTTTGTTGTTGGTTGTTGGTCGTTGGTCGTTGGTTGTTGGTTGTTGTTGTTGTTGTTGCTGCACCCAACCGCCAACCTGTTGTCAGCTGCAGTCTTGGCAGTAAATCAGGAAGTGTTTCAGTTTCTCTTGCAGAAAGCGATGCACAAAGAGTGCGCCGTGGTCCGTTCTGCCCGGGAATTGCTGGCGTACAAGCCCTGGGCGTATTACTTTGTGGTTCCTTGGCGTGGAACAGCCCTGGCAATCCTTGGGGCTCTCCATCACCTGCGGCCTTGGCGTGCCATGGGAAATCTCAAGTTTGGGGGTTGCGCATGGTTGTGCCATGTATGGCAAGGATGGGCACATCCAATCAGAATCATGCAGGGGTACCACAGAACTTGCGGTTATTATTCAGGTGGGGGGACTTGATTTAGTGCACCAGGTAAGTGGTCCTGACAGTTGATCCTTTTCCCCTTGCTTATTGTAGTTGAGCGAAGGCCAAGAACCCAACAAATTGTAACGAACCTTGGAATTGATAAACTCATCAAACAATCACCTTTGAAGCATTCTTGCCGACGATTGCCTGGTGTGTTAAGAGATGGTGCCATAGTTCGATGATTTAGTGAAGGGTTTTGTTGGTTTTTTCCAGTGGCGGTTTCCAACCCCATATATGTCGACATGTTTTAATTTCTTGATTTGTGCTCTTGGTGTTCCCCTAGTATCATCGTGTCACATACCCCGTTTTTGCAGAATGCCAGTTGTGTCAGGGGATACTTTATGGGTGACAATTGTCAACAGTGAACAGAGTTGGCTGATCGATGCATACAGTTCATTACAGTTCTGCAATCTGAGATTCGATAGCCAGTGGCAATCCGCCATGGGACGGTGGGATTACTTGGGGTTTTAAACCAACATGCATACACAATATGAGTATAGTGTAGTACAATGGCATTAGATGAAATAGACTGGGATAAGCCTAGTCTTGATGCGGGATGTTTTGCAACAATTTGCCCCTTTGGTTGTAGCTCCTAATTTCAACGCCAGCGTTTTCAATTAGCCAATCGGAATGGAACCAGTATATTTTCATGGTAACTTGTTGGGAAGTGGGAATTTTGCTGCATATCAACCAGCTATGGGCATCCATGAGCAGATTTGACGCGCCTTTAATGTTTACCTAACGATAGTATACCCCCCCCCCCCATGGGGGGGGGGGTCGGCTTTGCAATTGCAAATCTGAAATCTGGACTCTCCCCACGACTCTCCCCACGACTCTCCCCGAAGGTTTTTTTTTTCTCTTATTTTATTATTTTTTTTTCCTTTTCTTTGTTTTTTTTGCTTTTCTTTTCTTTGCTTTTCTTTTCTGTGCTTTCCTTTTCTTTTGTTTTCTTTTCTTTTCTTTTCTTTTCTTTTCTTCTTTCTTTTAACGACAATTCAAAAACAATAAAGAAGAAAAAATAGAAACGAACCAGGGAAATTGTTTTTTATTGCCGTTGCTAATTTCAATTTATGATTGCAATTGCAGGAGCTTGCAAGGGGGTACCCTTTGCGGACCTGTTTTCTACAATTTTAAAAAAAAATAAAAAAGAAAACAGCTGTTTTGAACAAGGTCAAATTCTTGAGTTTGTAAAGGTTTGGTTTGCTTATTGAAAAGAATTTAATCACAATTAGCAATTTTAGTAATTACTGGTTGTGAACTGGTTTTCTGGATCAATACTAGATTTAAATTGGCCCTTTTACAATTTAGTAAGGGGGAAATCTCATAATTTTGGAATTTTCTGGAAGTTATTTGTAGCTATTGCGAATGCTGCCCTATTATTGCAACTGCTCTGGAGCAAGTTGACATTCTGTAATTTAAAATCAATAAGGGCTAATTTAAATTTAGTAAGGGCAAAAAAATCCAGATCTGGAAATTATTTGTAGCTATTGCAAGCGTTTCACTATTGTGCTTACAACATTAATGTTGTGCTGACTCGTAACGGCCAAGGTTCTTTTTTCGCGTGGTATGCTGCGGGATCCAACCTTTGCGGAGACCCTTCTGAGCATCTACGTGGAGGGTGACTCCAGCGACCGGCAATTGGAGATTGTGACGGTCAATGTTTCTCGGGCGCGGAGATGCACAAAGCACTTCGGTGGCCAAAATTAGCAACCCGAGGGAAGTGCAACTTGTCATGTTTCATCCCTCGGGTGCCATTTTTGCGGTAGATTTACTGGTTGGTGGTTTGATTGACTACTGTAATTTGATTATCCGCAGTATTCTCAAATGGTTGGTTCGTTAAAGGGTTGAAGCCACCAGCCAGCTTAAGAATCCTTGGCAATGGCTGCGCAGAACTTCAGCATGACGGGGCTGTGCGGGTGGATCCGCATGATACTTGTTGCCGGGGATGATGCAATATGACACCTGAGGGAACACACTGCTCAATCGCCTTGCTGTTAGATGAATGCATTTTATGATGTGGGAAGCTGCTGATTTGGCATGCTGGCACGACGTCAAGGCATGTCAGCGATTGTCAATGCACATGAAGACATGCAACTATTATGTCGTTGACACAATATTCTTGTCCATGACATGGACATGCCATGGTTAGCAATCAGATGCAATCAGTAAAGATTGCCATGACACATAAAATATGATTGCAAGCAGTTCCGCCAATTGCTGGGAGATAACAATTCATACGGGCACTCTTAGCCATGCGGAAGGGATCGCATGACAGCGAGCATTGACCAGAACGGCCAGCCTGGTTGTATACTAAGCCTGGTTTGTTTTGTCCCCGGAGAGTTTGTGGCCTGGCAAGTGATTCTCATTTCAAGTGATTCATCATCTCATCAATCCTGTTCATTCAATAGCCACGAAGACCTATCATTCACCAGCCTCTTCAGCCATTTACCGTTCTTTTCGCCAGTATTGGCAATGATCAATCATTATTGTAGCCATTTTTAACCAGCGTCAGCCATCATTCACCATCACCATGGTGAACCACGATTAAGCATCCTTGCCGATCAGGAACAATTAATTATTAACCATCATATTAGCAAGCATTATACCAACCATAATATATTAACCATCATATATTAACCATCATATACTGGTAAACCCATCCTTGCCATGATACCAACCATGCAGCATTGCCATGAAACCTCGGTTTCCCAGCCATGAGACCGCCCTTCGTGAAAGGCTGACACCGCCTTCGAGTTTCCAAGCCCCGAGTTCCTCACGGATTTGGAGCAGAACGGTGGCCCGGCGATCGATGGCGAGCTGGGTCACCAATGGTGGCTATGACTGGTCGGAGGTTAGGGATTTAAGGGGGCAATCAGGTGTAAGCAACAGTTGAATGGTGGTTTCTTAAAGTAAATAGGGAGCCCACAAATTGTTGATTCATTGCATAATTGATTAATAAACTGGATGATTCAGGGGGTCCCCTATTTTGAGAAACACCCGAACGGGGGATATACATGGATATACCAGCATTACCTGACAAGCTGGGTCGACAGTTCCACCAAGCCCAGGGGTGAGCCGATCCCAAGGTTCTTGGAGTTTGGTTTGGGCTGTGAACAGCTGGGGTACAGGGGCCCTTGACGCACAACCAGATGATGCTTCCCATTGAAAAAGAAGGGAGAGTGGCACACAGAAACATGGGCAATTCCATCTGTCAACCTAGCTGGATGATCCTAGGCTCTAGATCCCATGGTTTGAGCATCATGCAACTGTGGGTGATGTTGCCCTTGTGTTTTGGTCATCAGAATGTAGGAGAAAAACTTTCTGTGAACCACTAGCAGAACACGTATAGATTTTAGATTCCCTGCATTGATGAGAACATCTTCTGGAAACCCTGGTTGCAAAAATTCCCTTCTCCGTCGAATAGTGAACGTCGCTGGGCCCTGCTTGCTCAGATTTGATAGTCACTTAAACCATGCCAGATTTGGTCCTTACCATTTTCACGCTTGCCTCTTGCTTCTGTGTTACTGGGTTTATTATTAACCATTAATAACCATTAATAACCAATAGCTAATAGTTAGTATAGGTCCTTGCGGTACATCCCGGAAGGATTATCGCAGAGGTGTTCCAACAGCGGATCCATTCGGTTCGTGGATGGTTCGCTGCACGGACAGCTTGTCGCCGCACCAGAGACCACGGAAAACTCGAACTGGGCCATGGATCGGGATGGATGATACTGTTTGCGTTGCTAAGCTTGTACATACAAAAGGCTGGCATGCTTGGCTTTAACGCTAACAGCTCACTGATCCATTGGTGCTGCTGATTGTCATGTCACTTGCTGCAGTTGCTGAGGTGTTGGAACACTGGGGCCAGAACTGGGTCCACATTTGTCCAAGGCATACCGGGCCTTACTGAAGCTTGGACAACGTAACGAAGATCCGGACCCGGAACGAAAAGGAAACAACACTGGTTTGTGGTTTGATTGACATTTCTGTTTTCCCTAGTGATTATGAACAAATGGTTGGTTGACTAACATTTCTCAAAGGGATTGAAACCACCAACGAGAACATGTCGTAGAATGTTGTAGTTGTGGATGCTTCCATGTTGCCATTGCTGTTTTTATTCCTTCACTGGTGCATCCACCAAAAATATCACAAACGTGATGCTTGGGAACCCGATGTCTATGGGTAAAACATTTGATGTTAGAAGCAGCGAATGGAGTGTGCGTACTTATATCTGCTTGCACCCTTTCCAAGCAATATCTATTCTGCAGGGGGGTCAACGATGCTGAGATTTTTGTTGAATGTTGTGGCCGCCAACTGATACACTTTGTTGCTTCTTCCGAAGCTAGCACTAGAAAGAAAAGAGAATAACGTCTCGTCAAGAGCAAGGTCTAGTGGTCAATCCCTTTAGGAGGCGCTGAGATTTGGCCCTGGCAAACTGCCTTTTCCATCAGCAAAACGTGCCAGGGGAACAAATCTGTACACTGCTTTCGCGCCAGCTGATCCTCTCCACCAGGGCACGGCAAAAAGTTGGGTTGGGAGAAGCGTTGGGATGGGCACAGACCAGCGAGGCCGCATCGCTGTGTGCCAGCGACCAAGACGAACTACCAACATAGGCATTCTCAACATGAAACATAATCATATATCATGATCAAAAAAACGCTAGAAACATCAAAACGCCAATACTTATGTCAACATGGCTATCCTCACCCAACATGGCACCATGTCATACCAACCTGCACCATTCATCCATTCGGATGCTGTTCTGCCACAGCTCGCCGTTGCAACGGTTGTCCCGGCCCCAAGGAACGTCCTGGCGCTGCCCTTGTCGCCCATGGGCTCCGAAGGCCTGCTGGAGAAGCAGGTCTCGGAGATTTCGCGGCGATTTCGGCGCTACCAAAACTCCGTCTTCGTGCCTTGGGGCGAGGGAGCTGGGGAGCTGGGGAGCTGGGCTTGAAGCAACCGACCAGAGGGATTGAAACCACTAAGAATGGATCATAATCACAATCAACTATTATAATGATACATTATTGATGGTTATTATCATCCATTATTACCAGTGGATGATAATAAATCAACTATATCAGGATTGTTATTTTTGATAAGGGCCAATAATGGGGGGATAGTCACCAACAAGAATGTTTAAACAACTATTTGATGGTGGTTTCTGAATAGGGGAGCCCCAAAGTTATGGCTGGCTGGTCACCATACACGCTTGATATTGGATGATTTAGGGGTACCCCTATTTGTCAGTTGGCTACGGGTCAATAGATGAACCAACCAACTCATGGAGATACTCACCAACAATAGCAGGGAAAACAATGAGTAATGATGGTGGTTTCTGAAAATGATGAACCCCCAAAAATGGGGTTGGTTTATTGCTATAAATGGTTACGAGCGTGGATGATTTGTGGGGTCCTCTATGGTTTGAGAAACCACCTGATGGGGATGCAGGGACCTTTAGCCTAATATGGTGAAGGGATGGTTCGTTGGTGGCAGGCAGAGACCACCTGGTGACCTCTGAATGGGGGTAGGTTAGGTAGAAGCCCTGGCGTAGCTTGTCCAGTGATGAAAACATAACATGTTACCGTGGTGAATGGCGTAGTTGTGGTGATGGTTGATGGCTGATGTTGTTGGTGAATGAGGCTTCATTGATGGTTTACATGGTTTCACGATGGTTGAGTATGTGTAGTTGATTCATAGGTTATATAAAAGTTCTGATTGACAACCACGTTTAATCGATATTTGATGGAGAATTTGATGGCTACATGCAATGGTGAATTGATGATTTAATGTTGCTTATTGCTGATTGGCAATCATGCTTAACTAATGGTCAATCATTGGTTAATTGATACTGACTTGATGGTTCGGTGATGGTTTACCCATGGTTAATTACCGGTGAATTGATCTGTGATCAACAACTGCACGCAATGGTTAGTTGATGGTTTAGTGATGGCTCTTACTGATTGACAACGATGCTTAATTGATGGATATTGACGGCTAGTTGCTGGTTCATTGATGGTCAACCAACGCCCAAACTCAATGGTTTGCTCATTTTTAGCCAATGGCTAGTTGATGGTTTACGTGTGGTTTGATGGTGTAGTTGATAGATGACAATTCGGGATGGGCAGTCATGCTTAATCACGAAAGCTAGCGGTTAGCTAGCTGAGTTATACCTTGCTTTAGCAAGAAGTAAGGGGGGCACTCAGGCCCAACGCGCGTGAATTTCACGCAAAACCCCCCCCTGGCAGTATCTTGCTGGCATTATCTTGCCTAGCTTTCGTCCACCAACCCCCTGGGCCTCAAGTGGCCAAACGCAATCTTGAATTGATGGTTGATCGATGGATAACTGATAATTCATGGCTTATCGATGGCTCTGAGAAGTTCTGTGGCAATGCCGGTATCGCCAAATATGAGCCGTGGCTCAAGTTTAAGTAACATGGTTTTAGTTCAAATTTTTGTTTCATTTCAACTGGTGTGGAAACAATGCCAGTTTAACGAATGAAAGCCAGGTCCGTTGTGGTACACCCTTGAGGCACTGGCGTTGGATGATGAAGATGATCGAAAAGCACCAGGCAACACCATAGCCTCGGGCCTGGGATTTCTCTTTCAGACGTGCCGTGCCCCTTCGACAGCGCTTTGCGCACCAGCACGGGCACCAATGGCATACAGTTGCTCCACTATGAGCTCCAGCTGTTTTTCTTGGTGATTCATGATCTTTAATGGTGAAGTCATGTGGAATATTGGTGATGAGATTTGAGGGTTTATTGAACGGAATTTCATGGATTATCGCCAGTTGACAGTCGGCAGCAAAACCAAGTGACGATTGATATCAATTGACCTCTGGAGTTTGAAGATGGAGGTGATGGTGTCGATCCAGAGCAAGCCTTTCAATCTGTGGAAGCTGATGACGATCCAGTTGACTCTTGGACGGGAACAGCCTATGTGGCACTTGAACTGCCAAGGATATCATTTCAACGGCGGTGATTGGGTCAGCATGATTATCTAGCTGGTGGTTTTGAACAATTGTGTTATTTTCCCAAGTGTTTGGGATGGATGATTGATGGACTGATATTCTTTCGGGATGGCTTACAACCATCAATCAGTTATGGTTATAACTTCTGTGCCATCCTGTGCCACATGTTTTTGCCTTCGTTCTTTGGAACTCAATTTGTTTGGAGGGTAATCATTCTTGCCATGGCCGTGCGGCACGAACAAAATTCACGATTGGCCACTTTTTGAACTTTGATGAGTCAATTATTGTGAACGAACATGCGGGAACCGCGATTCTCGATGAACCTTCAGACTACTGTTTTGCTTTGCTGTAAATCTCCACCAATGGAGTAGTTATTTGGGCTTAGCTGTAGTCTTGCGTCACCATCAGACTGCCAATTTAAACTCCAATCTAAACTACCAAACCAGTTTAGTTGATGGTCGATTCCAACCAATCTAAAATACTTGTACCAAACAAAGCACCAAGTTGGAAGCTCGACAAATTGATCGACCACCCCTTTCGCGGCCCCAGGATACTGTTCCAATACCCCAACTTCATGGATCCTATGGTCGCATCGGCAAGCCATTTGGCAAGCACATGGGCTGCTCCAGGATGTAGCGAAGACAGGGCATACATAATATACAAGATCCTATATCAATTTGTATTTATTATATTTACATATACATATATATATATATATATTTATCTTTATATCTATATATGTGTTTAATTCAATTTATTTGTTCATTTGTTTATTTATTTTATTGATTGCTTCATGTTTATGAATATGCGTGTCTATATATGTGTTTTTTGGCATATATGTATATACATCACCAAAATTAGATGCATTCGATCAAATCGTCTTTGATAATGTAGACTGGCTAATTGCCAGTTTACTGGTCCATCAGTAGTTTTCATGGTTGGCGATCACAGCAATGACTAGCTCGTCGACAAGCTGCTCTTGGGATGGAGAGCTACCACCGTCCTGGTGGTTCACGCAGAGGCTCGTCACTTGGTTGCCGTTGCTACCACGGCGGTGGCCGCGGTCAGATGCTGCTAGGTCATGAATACCTCAACCATTAGCTTGGAGACCAGTTGCTGTTGAAATCACCAGTTCCTTTGTGCCAGCGACACGCGCGACCTGGCTCCACATGAATCCACGTAGTCCTTGGTTGACTTGAGATCAACCACGCAAATAGCCGTGCGGCAGATGCAAAATTTGCACGGGGTGACCATGATGCCCTGAACATACCCAGAAAAGATGCATAGTGTTTCTTGTTGCTATTTTGCTGTCAAGGGCCAGTGTGCCCTCCGTAAACGTTCCACAAAAGAACACAATCTTCTGGGTTAGGATGTTCACTCACCTACCAAGTGTTTGGTACAACTGGTATTGATCCATAGCCACATCCTCCTGATTTTGTTGGCTGTTCAGCCTCATTAACCGCCACCCTGATGCTATACTTCGGGGCTCTGACAAACACTCGTATTTCTCAGGGAGCGACTCCTCCTTGAAGGTGGCACCATGCACATGTGATGGGGTACCTCAATAGCCAAGTGTATGGTTTCGCGAAATAAAATGTTCATTTTTGGGTGGCAGACTGTCCGAACTTTGGCAGCAGATCCATCTGGAAAAACCATTCCCAGCTTCAGAAATCACTGGTGACCATCAAATCTTAGGGGAGCTATGGATCTACTGATCTGCGCCATTCCATGGAGGAACGTCGTTTATGACGTGGGGCTCAAGCACCAGGCAGCTCTGAAACCGAGGTCCATCGCGTGGACCGCAGCGGGTACCATGGTGGAGATGGATGGTTCGTCCGATCCCTCCAGCCTCTTGGATGCAGGGGTTGGAGGCCCTACTCGGATGTGCAGCTGGCGCTATAGCCATGGTAAGTTACGCCCCATAAGGTAGCTGAACTAACCCCTACAAGCCATGGGAGTTGGGACCACTGACCTTCGCTGTGGGGGTTCACATCCAAGTAGCCTGGATCATAGGTAAGGCCTGGATCAGAGTCATCAGAGGTTTCCACAGGTACATGGTGATCAACCGGGGTGATGACCATTATGAGGTGATAATCAGCAAGAGGACTGGTTGATTCCATAGGTTGATCGGCGGGTGCCATTTTCGCGGGTTTCCCCAAGTCGAACTGGAGAGTTACCCCTATTAACTAACCAGGGGTCTAGCTTCATCCAGGCTTGGCATTACACTACATGACTATGCTTGGCCCACAGGAGTTCCAATAGTGAATTGATGATCATTAAGGATCCATATGAACAATCCCAACTATTTAAATGATAAGCCTGCTATTCGCGGCAAAACTGCAGTTATTGATGTGGATCGACCGTTGGAATGTGTGTTTTACATGCCATTATTATCATTACCACCTTATTCATCACATTACTTATTGTTTCACGCTTATTGGTTAATCAATCAGCATTACTGAATCATCATTATTATGATTATAGCAGGTGAAACTTACCTGAAAAAATATTATCATCACCATTGACAATATGAACATGATGATCATTATTCTCCTTATCAATCATCACTATGGATCATCAGAATTCGAAAAAGCGAGCAGGTGAAACCAACCAAGCACGTGCCCCATCGAACACGCCCTGCTTGGTCGAGCACCGGCAAGGCCCCGAAGCAGCGGTGGACTCGGTGCCTTCCATCGCGTCCGATGTTTCAGGCGAAACAGCGCAACCCCCCCCCCCCTGCCGTTACGGCAGGATGGTTCTCTTGAGTTGGATCCAAGGATGGTTCCAATACTAAGGGAGGTTTCACTAAGGATGGGATGATAATTAACCAACTAGAGGTTCAAGAAAGGGTTATTGGTTGGCTATTGGTCAAAACCCTCTTAAATGGATTGTTAATTGGTTCATTGACTAAATAATATGGTTAATTAATAGCAGTTGATTCATGACTGTTTGTAGTTGTGAATAGTGGTTAGTAGTACAAAAAATGGCTGTGGGTCAAAATTACCAACCAACTTGGTCAAACCCTCTTAATTGGCTATTGGTTATTTTCCCCCAACACTATGCCATAATTGGTTGGTCAATTTTGGCCACTAGCCAAAGCTAAGGATGGCTCCACGAAATATGGCTCTAGGTCAAAATCAACCAGCCAATTTTTTTGGGGATAATAACCAACAATAAGTTGAAAAAAAGGTTAATTATAGGGGAGCCAGGGGTACAGGGGTTTCAAGAAATTTATATAGTTTTGAGACTTGGATCAGTAGCTGTTGTTTGTTGACATTTTTTCGTTTTCCCATGTTTTCCCGTGTGTTTGGGATGGTTGGTGAACTAATAGTTTTTGGGATGGCTTATAACCACCAGCCAGATCATGATAGAAGTTCACCATTCCGACAATTTGGACATGAGGCATGGGAAAGGGATATGATTTTGGGGAGAGAGATGATGCATATGAGGTATAATCATGTACGTCTTTGCATATTGGTTATTGATTCGGAGAGTTTGCATCAAGTGTTTGTCGAATTGTTTCCATCGCAAATGTTCTATTCACACAAAATATGCGTAGCTCCACGCATAAAATTGAAACCTAAACATGTTTATGTTTGTTCCTTTGGTATGCGTGAATGAATTTTATCAGCAGCCAATGTAATACAGGTAACAGATCGATTCTTATGGGTCACAATTTTCAGAATTTATGTTTTCATATGTGTAGTTCATAAGGATGCTTATGCTCCATCAAACCATTGTCTATTTCAATTGCGCTGCCGATGTGCCATTGCGTTCCATTTTGGGGATAGCACAGTTCTTTCCGAAATCAGCTGTTTGTTTCAGGATCACCACCTTGTCGCTACTGGCTAGCATCAGCCATGATCAGCCTCACCACATTGCTCACCCTCACGACTGGAAGAATTCAACTATCATTTGCGGATATCCATGGGTTGTTATGGTTTTTTGTTTGCTTATTTGTTTCTTGTCGTGCCATCACATTCACAACTTGGCCCGGATGCCAGGAGAGCCACCCTTGGTGTCAGTCAGCTTTTCGCAAGACGAGCCAATGGTCAGAGAAGGGTTCTGATCATGGCTGCTTTGAGGCTGATGGTTGCCGATGGGAGCGGCAATTGCGGGATAGTGACGTGATGATTGAAAATAATGTTGAATTCATACAGTTGGATCACAGCAACAAGAACTTGCAATGATTAAGTGCAGCGACTAGTGATATGGTTGTGAAAGAGTGGTGGTTCATGATTGGCAGTCTTATGTGCTTATGTCCTATATGTCACTATTTGCGGGCTAACACGTATAGCTGCAGTGCCATTCAGTTCACCGTAGCTAGGACGGGAATATTCTCCGTGAGATGTTGAAGCAAGCCATGTACAACAACAAACCAAGTGGGGTTTGTGGGAGTTATTGAGCTCGGACAATCTCACCTGCTGACAGTCTTCCTAAATTCTAGTCTAGACCTGGGAAACAGAAGTTTGTAATGAACTAAACACTCAATCCAATCTATTGAGCATCCAGGGTAATTCACTTTAACTCCAACCCAGTCCTACCGTCCATGGCGAAGTCAGCTTTCACCAAGTATCTTGCATTTGCCCTTTGCAAAACAAATGCGGCATTGAAGCTCGCCCGCCATTTGTACTCACCAGGTTGGCTTCGCTGAGCCAGCTGGTGGCAAACATTCATGGCCCAATGGTGAACAATGTTTTGTAATCATGACCAATCATGGCTAGCAAACAATCAAAAAGTGTAGATGCATACATAGTCCATCTTTTTGATTAACAATGGCTAGTGGTAGATGCTAAACAATCACCAGCAGTTTATTTGTTTCAACAGCTGATGATTTTCCATTAGATATAGAGAGGGTTACTGATTTGGAGCTGCCATTACCTACCACAACCATCAGCTATCGGATCACCCGATAAAGATCTAGCTCCTGAAGGGTAGCCACAGCAGAAGTACGCTGTCACTTTCTTTTCAGCGACTTGCTCAGCAGAGACAAT
>VSDK01007166.1:686125-698658 GCA_009767595.1 Symbiodinium kawagutii | reverse complement strand
CCAATTGGCTCAGTTACTTCCGCGTTTTGTTGCTACCAACCTATGTTGCATTAGCTGCAATCACAAGAAACCAATCACGTTTTTTGTTGGACAGTTTTGTTTTGTGACATTATGGTTAATTTGCATGGTGCATTTCTATGCTGTATCATTTCTCCTCCGTAGGCACAACCATTACTTAATGACAATAGGTTTTTCATTACGAGCTCTCAGAGTGGACATTCATTTGGCAGTTTCAAAGGTTTTTCCATAGAAGTTACTGCGATGCTTGGCTATGCTCTCATCTGATCCGAGGGACCTGTACGTCGAGAATGTTGTTTTCAAAATTGTTTTGCGTATTGCCGAAGCTAGTTTTGGATTTTTTGTTGTTTCTGGATGTCCCTAAATTGATTCTGGGATTTTAACGACTTGAAGCAGACCAACCAAGAACTTCTTCGCTGACAGGTTTGGCCTGGCAACACAGCCATACGATATTTCCACTGCTTGAAAAAACATACAAGCAACATACCCCGCTGGGCTTGCCAATTGCGTACCACAAACATGGATTTTTGCTTCATGAAGAAGAAGATGTTTGTATCAAGGAAGGGCTGACGGCGGCAAGTGATGGTGAATGGAACGTTGGCTGTCCATCGATTTGGAGCAGCTGAGCCAATTGGTCTCCCTTCCCCTTGAAATAATTTCGCATATCCTTCCCTCCTGTGATCTTGAGAAGCTTCCGAAGAAACCAACGAGTCATTTCGCAGTAAAATCGAATCCACTGCAACTTAGCAATCTGCTTCAGAAGTTTCCCAAGAACCCAACTGCTCGTTTCATTGCGGATGGTCATTGAACCTATTGCGGGGGGAAGGGTTACCGCGGCATCTTCTGCACCTCAAAGGAAGGTGCACTTCAAGTTGCCGCGCGGCGTAGAACCATCGCGTGTTGTAAATTTGTAAATCAGCAAGCGATGTTTCATGGTCAATGACTCATGGTTACATAGCTGTTAGATGAACCTCTCAATTCACTAGTAATGTTGGTTTGTAAGCATCTATGCGCTGCCATTGGGTTACCCTTTGTGATTGTGATCAGTGAAGGGAAACCCGTTCGAAATTGAAGTAAGCACATCTAAGTTCATCAAAATCTTTGGGTGTGAGCTGTTCTAAGTAAAACTAAGGAATTCTAAGGAAGGTAATCTAAGATGCTGGCGAATGCTGGCCGCTTCTCTTTTTTTGCAATTGATCTCACATTGACCTACCGTGATCAGGCTGATCATGTCAGGAAATTGTCCGAGACCTAGCCAAACCACCTTTTTGTGAGGGCAAGGGCTCAAGATCTTGCTTGCTTCATGGCAAGGCAATCATAGGCAATCATTTGGTTTATTTCTGGGGTGTTTTGTTGGGTTCTTGGGCTTTCCTGGTGGACCATTTGGCCATAGCCGAAATGGCATGGCCGGAATGACTTGGCACTGCCGTTATATGAACAAAGCAAGGGCATGGGAGCAGCCGCCCCCGCAGCGACCACGGTCCCAAGGTCCCAGCGGATGTCCCTAGTCCCAGCGGAAACACTGGCGCTGCGCTCCAACTGCTGCCAGGGGTTGAGCCTCCCACAGTTTTTTTGTCCGTGATTGAACCCAGCTCTGTCAAAATCAAAGGTTACAAACAAATAAATAGTTTGCACATGCGTGGGTGTGTTCAGAAAGAAGCTCAAAAAATCTAGTCTTCATCTGGGAAGTTTCTTGCTGCTTTCGCACCCACGGCTTCAAAAATAGACACATTTGGTGTTTTGGCTTGGGGGAACCCCGGGTTTTAGCTTGGTGATAAGTATGACTACCAACCGTCAATCTTGGGCAACTGCGACATGCTGCGACGGATTGTGCTGGTTATGGCTATCTATGATGGCTGATGAGAATCAATCATTCCTGACCCTTGTAAGTTTCTACATGTCCATGCTGTTTATTTCTTTCCGGTCTGATATTTTTTCGATTTGCCATCGCTTGATGCATCCATCGATCCTTTGTCAAGGTCGATCCATCTACAAAGTGATGCCCCTGGCAAGTTGGTAAAAATTCACCATTGAACAAACTAGTTGGGGGCTTTCTCAAACTGAATAAACTGAGGCCCCTAAAATCGCCCATTGATCATCTAAACCAAACTAGTTTGGGGGTGATTTGGGAGTCCCCTACTTTGACAGCCACCCAGTTGTGTCACCCAGCCGTGAACCAACCGAGATTTTCAGACTGTAGGCATCACTTTGTACTTATCCATGCCTGAGACTCCACCTTGGCGATCTGGAAAAAAACACATAATCGTGATTTGTCTCTTGGTTGAATCGAGCTATCAATGGTACCGTTACTTTCAAATACAGTATTCTATGTGAATAACCAGGATTCAGCAGTCAATGACATAAACAAAAATACCTTTCAGCTCAATGAACTTCCATTCTCAGCTATCAATCCCAAATCAATGTTGTCATTTCCAACACTTGTTGATGGTTTTCATTTTTCAATTTTCCCAAATGTAATTACTATCAAATGGTTGAGCAATATTTGTTTCCATAGGGATGGTTCAACCACCAACTAGATGATTATTCCATTCCATGAATTCCGTATTAACCACCCTTATTGTGGTGGTTCAAATTACTAGATGATTTATGGATTATTCACCCTTACTAACCAGAACCGTTCCACAAATTCGTTCCGTTTTGGCCCGCCATTTGACTGCCCCGAGGTGATGGCGGAAGCAAGTCGCCGGTGGTGTTGCATTGTCACCTGACCGACCGGACGATGGATCAAGCAACGAATGATTGGCTAACAATGCCGGCTCATAGTGAAAAGTATGTGTCATTGGTGGCTGTCTATTGAGTAGTTGTTGGCTAGACCTATTTCGGGCTGGAAATGTTGACTCATGAGTCATGAGTCGCCACTCATGCTTTTAAGATAAGTATGATTACTAGTTGAATCTAGTTTACTGTTTAATTACAGTTCAAATTCAGTATATATCGTTGCAATCTAGTTGGCTCATTCATGACGTTGTTGCTTGGGTTAATCATGATTGAAAATGACTGAGTAATGCTCATTTGCTGGGAAATGTGCGCACGGCAATAAATAGAAAAACGCCATGAACGAAGATAAAACCCTTCACAGTGTTTTTTTAGCTTTTGTCCAAAGTATATAGGGGAATCAGGTACATATGTAGATACCTACTGTATTTGCTTATGCTTGATGATCAGCGATGGTTAGTAACGCTGGTTGTACATCTTTTACACGGTTGATAAATGATGGCAGCCGGTGATAATAGCCACTGAAGGTTTTGGATCCAGCAGGGATCCCTGCCGGTGTCGGTCCATCATCGTTCCTGGGGCTCATAATGGCTAGTAAGGAAGAATTATGGTCAACCATGGCCACTGATGCTTGATTTTTTTGTATGGCCACGGATGCTTGATTTTTTTGTATGGCCACGGATGCTTGATTTTTTTTTATGGCCACTGATGCTTGATTTTTTTGTATGGCCCCGGATGCTTGATTTTTTTGTATGGCCACGGATGCTTGATTTTTTTGTATGGCCACTGATGCTTGATCTTTTTGTATGGCCACGGATGCTTGATTTTTTTGTATGGCCACGGATGCTTGATTTTTTTGTATGGCCACGGATGCTTGATTTTTTTGTATGGCCACGGATGCTTGATTTTTTTGTATGGCCACGGATGCTTGATTTTTTTGTATGGCCACGGATGCTTGATTTTTTTTGTATGGCCACGGATGCTTGATTTTTTGTGTTGCAAAAACTTTCACTTGATAATCAAGTTTGCGACTTGATCCCTGGTGCAAGCAGGAGATGTTGCCAGTCAACTATATACATGTAGACTACTTGTAGTGAGTTGATGCAGTCCTGTAGCTTTTGTTTGCCGATATATATATATATATATGTGTGTGTGTGTGTTTACTTAATTTTGATTTATATTTATATATTCATATTTTGTTTATAGATAGAACGTTTGGAGAACTATGTTTCAGCTGGGTGAATCACCGGGTGCTGATGGTTGCGGTCATTGTGTGGGAGCTAGAGGCATCCACCAGGATGCGGTTCAGATTGTAGGTTTTCAAGAAGAGCCCTCGCAGAAACATGAAACCACCAAAGTGGCTATTCCAAGAGGAAACTGACGACAGAACCTCTAGGGCCTGTATTGGTTTCCAAGGAGTGAAGGGGTACTGCTATACTTGCAAATGACACGTCACCTAGCCACACTGTGATCCATAGCTATACCCTTAATTGTGTCGCTAGGTGGAATTTGCCCCACCATGATTCAATCAACACTCCGAGTAGGTGGCGGGTCAAAGATGTTGGGTGAGCATCATCGGCCTTCACAAGTGGATAGCAATTTGTGCTTACTACATTTCATGAATGGTATAACCAGTTACCGATAATACATACAAAATATCGTTAATTCATTGGGCCCTATGCTCATCTAGCATTGATATTGATATATGTATATATATATAATTTATCAGCCGCGGCACTCGCCCCCATATGCTGCTGGTCAAAAAAAACATATACATATATATATATATGTCTATTTATATTTTGATATATTTCGATATATTTCGATTGTTGGATGATGCCTGTGCTCCCTTTCTACCAGGCCCTTCCCCCCTCCCAGAAGTCATTGCCTTTCCGCAGCGTGTCGCGCCCCTGGGGTTTCACCGAGGCTTCCGCGCGAAGATCGGAGGGAAGGAGGTGCCCATCAAGCCCAGCAGCGTCTTCGTGGAGGCGATCTGGTGGATGAGGTCAGAAGTTGGGCTTCAGAACTGGTGATTTCTAGCTGCTTTAGCTGGTTTAGTTTCTTCAAAATATATAGGAAATATATATGACTAGCTGGTGGTTTCATATTAGGGTCAAGGCTTTAACCAATGTTATAGCTGGTTTAGCTGGTTAATCAAAGGGGATCGGAACTAGCCAGTATAGGGGATATAGCAGCTATATATGGCTATGGGTCAATATTAACCTACCAATTGCTGGGGAATAATCACCAATCATAAGAGGGAAAACCAATATTTATCAACGAATCATAATATGTTGGTGATGGATTCTGTTGAGGAGATGAACCACATATTATAATTATGTTGGATTGGTTTCAACATTATGCAACCAAAGTTGGTGGTTTAGGATCTGTTGAGTGAATTTGCCTAGTATTTGGATGTGCTGCATTTGGAATTTGATGTCAGAGCGTTTGAAACCAATAACAAGGCGCTGGCTGGCTTAACAATGCAGTGAATGATAGGTTAGTGATAGGTGCAGACCTGTGAGCAGTAGCTGGTTGGTGGTTGCATTTCCTATTTTGCGACTGTAATGTGCCAACAATTGTTAAATGATGCAAATTCTAGAATGAGGAACTTTATACGACTGTTTATAACATCAACATCTTCATGTCTTTTCATTCAGTATGATAGTCTGCAAAGTGTGTGGCATGTGTCAAAAGTAATGTAAGTTGATAGTGATTTGCTGGTGTGATCAATTGTACTGATTGCACACATTTGGAAATATGGTTTAGTGCCCGTCAATTGTGGTGGAACCAGCACGCACATATGTCATTGGTTGCAATGTAGTACGAACAAAACCTACTTTGGTTTTAGAAATCAGGGTATGAATTATAAAGTTATCTATAATTGGAATGCATGGTGCCAGAAAGCCAGCCATCATTAGCTAGTGGCTTGTAGCAAGCATGGGTGGTTGCTTGGTGCTTGTGCATACGATCTCCTGAGGGTGACCAATCCCCCGGGGGCAGAGCCAAGGCATGTCTCAGCTTGACCGAGAAAGCGGGCCAGCGGGTCATCACGGTGGAGTCACCCTTGCCGGAGCCATGGTAGCAGCGCCATGAAGCGGCAGATAGTATACTGGGTGGATTACAGCTAGGAATTGAACTTTTTAGCTTTTTTGGGACATGATTGATTTACCATATAGCCACTAAAAGTTAGACTTTTAGCAAGGGATCTAACAGCCACCAAGTTGATATTTTTGGATTTATATCAGCGCAGATTCTCAAACCACTATCAACCCAACTGTTGGTTACAAACGGTTCTTGTTGGTTCTTGACCCTAACCAGGGTTCCGATGATAAACTGCTATTTGACATCGAATTGATTTCAAGGCAGGGCCAAGCCATCTCAGGACAATCTTAGCCAATATCAATTATCAACCATGTCAACCATCATGTTATATAATTAATCATTATCTTAACCAATCAGCCATTATTTGCCACCCCATCTCAGGACAATCTCTTCTTTGGCGAATTGCCTGGCGCCTTTGTGGAAAATAGGCGCGGGCCACCGACCCAGTGCCCGGTCCCCTGCGATTTTCTTAGCACGCACACTGGGTGCAACACATCATTTATACGAGGCATACCCAGTGGCGATAAGAGTGACTGGAAATGTTTTGTCAATCTTATCATGTTAGATCCATATTTTGAAAAACAACTACCGTTTGGTGACCGAACCTAACAATGGAAAATCCCAAATTTCTTTGGGGAAACCCTTGGAAAACAGCTACTTCTATGGTGGTTTTTCCATTGCCAAGTTGGTTCACCAGAGGGCACCGGAACAATTTTCACAAGCAATACCGATACCTTTGGGATATCCCGCATATATCGAAGGAACCGCTGGTTTCCACTGTCGCAGGATTCGGAGTTACCATGTCAATGATCATGAGTTAAGCCAGCTGAACAGCTGGGGATGAATCATGAAATATGGCAGGGATTATCAACAGGCGGATCTCCTACCATACGGTCCTCGTAACCATATCTCTCATATCATCATAATCATCATCATCATCATCATCATCATCATCATCACCATCATCATGTCCTTCTTCATCACGTCATTCTTCATCATGTCCTTCTTCGTAATGCCATGTGTTGCGGGAGCCAAACCTTGCCCACCATGGCCATCGCAGGCCGGCTTCGGCTCGGGCCTTGCGGTCCTTGTTGCGCGCACAACGGTGCACCGAGGCGACATGCCTGCTGACAGTTGGAGAAGCATATGGTGGTTTCTTAAAATATGGGGACCCCCATATTGCTATAAATGACTAATGTTGGATGATTTAGCGACGAACACCCATATAGAAATCATGGTTAGCGAAGGTTGGACTACTAGGTGATCATCAGCAACAGTAGGAGGATCATAAGCAAGAACCAAAGGACATGTCATGGTGAGTCATGGTGAGTCATGGTGAATGACAGGGATCAACAAACTGTTGGATGTTTTCAATGTTGCCATGTTTTGCCCAAGGACGATGGGCTTTGCTCGCGTTTTTTGGGGTTGAGACCAGCAACCTTCTCAACGCGGGTCAAAATCAACAATCATAGGTGCATCGTAAGAAAGAATCATAGGAAACATCTGGGATCATTGGAGTTTATGCATGAGAATCAAGATATATTTTAAATCCAGCTTTTTACCCCCCCCCTTCAATATTTGATGGCAAACCACCCGCTATGGCTATTTACACGGTATTGCAAATTAGTGGGTGGCTAATTAATTAGATAAAGATCTCCCACTGCCATGGGGCATGGTCGTGAATCTATGAGTCATGGTGTCCTTTGTTTGGTGTATCGTCCTATTTCATACCCAGATATCCCATCTACGCTATATTTACTTTTTGGTCAAACTTTATGAGCAAATAAACCCGCAATACCTGGATATGGGAAAAATGACATGTGCACATGTGATGACGGTACCCTCTTTGTGCTCAAACAGACTTAGATGGCATTCGATGCCCGACATGCCCATTGAGGAGAGCTGTTTGAGATTACTGGGGAGTCCTATGCAAAATCTTGTGAGGAAAGTTTCATAACCGTGGTTTGTTTGACGATGACTGGAATGCAGGACCAGTGTTTGCAGGCTACATTGCCGGGTTGACATTGATTTTGGCGCTGGTTTCTGGGGCAGAAATGACCATAGTCCATTGGACACCAGACGTTGGATGGTGGTCCGGTGGGTCAGCGGGTAGCAGTCCTGCAGCCGTCCTTTCTCAAACCTTGGTTCAACCTGCGAGCACTTTGGCTCGTTGACGTTTCCAAGTTCCAGGGCCATGAGCCTTCCAGCCGCAATCACAGCTCATCTCAAGCTGACGCGGGAAACGATGATTTTGATAGGTTAGGAGAATTTGCTGCTTGAATCATTGTTGCTTCAGTTTTTTTGTGGAAACGCCTTGCACGTACAAGGCTTCCCCAGGCAGCGGAATTGAGTGGGGGAATGTGGAGAAGCTTTCATGAGCGTTGCAATGATGATAACATAGTGTAACAGCGTATGCGGCCGGGGGGGAGGGGACCTGCAAAAGCACTCTGGCATGCTGCAAGGCCGTAAGGTGATACAAGTTGCCAGTCCATTTCAAAGAGGCAAAGGGATGATTTTTTAGTAGAGTAGTGTCCCAACCCTCCGGTGGATGGGTTAGCTCTGGTGGACCGTAGATGGATCCAACGGCCAAGTGGAACCAAATCCCAGTGGCAGTTTGAGCATTGCCGAGCGCAGCACTGAGGTAAGTATGGCGCATTGTCCAGATCAGAAGGCCATTCCAAGTGGTTCTTGCAGAAGACCTTGCTGGAGCACGACAAGTCCATGGATCACCCATGGATGCAAATGATCTACAAGCAGGTCTTTAGCCTCAAGCAATATGCAACCTGGCTGGCCTTGAACCATGCTGTGTTCAAGGCAATGGAAGAGAAACTCGGCTGAGCGGAACTGATCCTCCATCATCACATCCAAAGCGGTCATGCAAGTGCTGAGAGCAGCTAAGATTGAAACATCTCGGAAGAAAATGGAAGAACAAAACATGTAAGTTTCAACCACCCAACCCCCCCGACCCACCAACCAACCCAACTAACCCAACCAACCCAACTAACCCAACTAACCCAAGCAAGCACTTGGAATTCTCACCGCTCCCAGGAAGTTGGTGGAGGTGCAACCCCCGGTGAGCGCAGTGCATGACACGGCTCTGCTGCGGACGGCGGCTTTGGAGATCGACCTGAAGCGGCTCTTAGGGCCCAAGTGGGCTGAGGAGCGACGTAACTCTGCGTGGGGAGATGCCACTCACAGTGAAGCTGGGAAAGGATTGCAGTTGGACAGTATAGGAAATGATTGGCACAAGTGGATTGGTTGAACAAGCTGGAAAATGGTTGAAAATGATTCAACCCAAGTTGATGGCTTGAACTACCGAATGCATCTTTCGTTATTAACGTTGATTAGATAACTGTAGCTGACTGAGAGGCGGAAGCAAAAGGGAAGAACTGTCAGAATCTGGCTGGTGGTTCCAAACATTTGTTACTTTCCTTATCCAAATATTATTTATTAACACATGGTTGGTTGATGTTGGTTGACAAGCATACTTTTCATAGGAGTTGAAACCACCAACCAGGAATCACCTCGATGGCACCTCCAGCCCCGCCACAGGAGACCCCCAAGTTGGTTGCCGCATCGGGTGCCACGCAGCAGTACTTGCAGAGCTTCGAAAAAGACCTCAAGGGCAGCTGCGGGCAACACCTCCTGTAGCTTTGCTCAGCGGGGGATGTCAAGGTGATGTTGCAGCTGGTGGCTTGCTGCATGCTTCAGGGTGATATGTGTAAAGAGCTCAAATTGCATATCTATAGTGTTTGGATATGTTTGGATGTATTTGGACACGCGTAGTCTTGACCCGCGCTCACGTGAGTTGAGCACTGGTTGGTGCATGTTGGTGCCATAAATCCCGGTTTTTGTGGTTACGTTCATGATTTTCAAGCAAGAGCTCGAGGGTATGAACGTTCATGCTATATATATATATATATATCCCAAATTTGATCGGATGATTATTCACAGTCACACTTGTTAATTCCTGGTCGTACTATCGACAGGACCCATGCAGGGTTGTCTACAGTGGCTGTTCGGGTTCGGAGCATCACCGCCACGTGAACATTTGGCGTTTTGAGAGCTGCGCTGAATCGCCATGATTGATAGCCATTGATCAGCTGGTGGTTGTCATTGGCCGTTGTGGATCATTGTTGTTCATGATTGATTGCCATTGATCTCAATTGATCTCCACTATTCACACTTTCAACAAGACGCCCGTTGAACACAAGCAATGCATTTCAACACTTGACAAAACAACCCAAGCTGTATCACTGCTGCATGGTGATACGGATCACCTCCAAAAAGCAACAGGAAACCATCAGGATCCATGTGATCTACTGATGGCTCCCAGGCCGAGCGATTGCCAGGTTGGCTCATCATTTCCTCCAGTACAATGCAGTGCTGAGCGGTGGGGCTTACTTGGGAAAAATGGTCTCGGACGCTGGGCTTGATTTGCTGAGATGGTGACCCACCGGATCTCCGAGCACATCTTGGGTAGATCACCTCTTCATGGTCAAGTTGATGATGCATCTATGGTGTAGCTAGTGAGATCTATGATGGTTTCACATTGCTTAACTAGTAAAGAAACTCCCAATATGACGGACCTTGGCGAAGGGCCAAGCAACGCCCATACCCATACTGCGGGCTAGCATGGCGAATCTTGAAGGTGGAAGGGTCATCAACATGCTGTCATGGCGTGTCCGAGGGAGATCTTGTCAGATTAGCTGGGTTGACATTTTCTATTGGCCCTAGTAGTGATTAAGAAATGGTTGGTTTGACCAGCATGTTTTTCATAAGGGTGGTTCAAACACCAACCAGCTAGGATGCTTTCTAAGGATAATCTCGTAACGATGTTTCATAAAAAAGTCACATTAGGACAATATCATCAAGCAGTCACAATCTCTAGGTGGTTCTGAAGGTCACAATGACGGACAGAAATGTAGCCATCGCATCCAGTGTTGCAGGATGATCATGGTGTGATATGATTCGCCATGAGTTTTGCTTCTGACCCAGCCTAGGTTCGTTGTCCCGAACGGTGACTGTTTTTGATGCATGCCATGGGTTGAGGGTCACAATGGGGGGGCCTGATGAAGTATGGCCAACAACGATTAAAAGGCAACAGTATGGTTGATGAGATAATGGGTGCAGGGTCGCCCTCACAAACTTCCCTGAGGTGTGCTGAATTTGCTTAGCTTTGTTTGTGCTTAGAGTGCCGTTTCAAAGGGTATACTTGTTCTTCTCTTGGTCATCTCTGATGGAGCCACTTTATGTAGTTTGCATCTTTTGGGTTTCATCTGGTTTCATCATGTTGGCTGCAGGGGGTCTCAGCCGAAATGAACCGATACGCCATGGTGTCAAGACACATGCTGAAGCTAAGACTGCGAAAGTGCATGCCCATTTCCCATCAAGCCATGCAATAGCTTTGGGCTGGCTGGCGGCGCATCACGGTGAATTTCAAGGTGCTTGTTGATACCAACTTGCCATGGTGATCCAAGAGCCTGGCATGTCCACAAGAAATGGTTACAGTATAGGTGCAATCATTGGCCATAGGCACGGAACATCCACACCAAGAAAAACAAGTTGGCAACCATTTTGAGCACATGCTCTCCTTTGCCAATGCCCAGGGTGCCTCTCCAAGGAGAAATTGTGCGTTCCTCACAGTGCTCCTGGCGTGAAGTTCTACGCCTTTGATGGCGTGGTTGCTGGGAAGGAACCTGGACGAGTGCAGAGACTCTTGGAAGTGTTGGATGGTCCAAGGTTTGGTGGTTCCCAGGGGTGGATATCAGGATCACAGACTTCAGACATTGGTCCGGTCCGGGTGAAGCTAAGCCATAGATTCATGAGTTGAGAGGTAACCATTTTTAATGGGAAACGACGGTTTTTTGGGGTGATACCGGCATATCTCATCAATTGGGTTTTATTGATCCGTGGGTACTATTAGCTGGATGTAGCTGGTCACCATCCAAGGTAGGCGGTTGCATGAGATTTGCACCATCAACAATCATGGAAGCTGGTGATTCACCATCAAACAATATCAGAAAATAGAGGGGTTGCAGATAAGGATCTACCGTGGAGCCATCCACTTCCAGCAAGTTCCCTCAAATCATTTGATATTATTTGATACTTGTTACTTCCACTTGGAACACCCTGGCCTTCAGGCAAAGATCATGTGTGCCCAGGTGGTTTTTTCCACATGTTCCTCCCATAGCTTGATCCAACAGATGGGTGGCTGCAACCAGTGGCGCCTGGCCCTGCACCTGGCACAGCCCCAGGATATCTGCAAGACTTCGACACCTTGGAAATCTCCGAGGACCACCGGACGGAGATGCTGCGAGTCATGAAGCGTAGCTGGGCCTGCGGTCACTGCAATGAATGTCGTCAGTAGGTTTTTGTTATTTTTTCTGGTTGTTGAAAATGACTTGAGGATATGCATGTTTAGGTTATATGTGTTGTTTTGGTTGCTGAGATTGACATGTTTTTCGGGATTACATATTTTTAGGCGGTAGATTTTGGATTTATAGGCATTTATTTGTTGAGTGAGCACTTAGATATTATGTATAGAATGCATATGTGGTAGCTTCGAATGTGTCCATACAGACCCACATATTGTGCGTGTCAGTTTTGGTTACTGTGTCAGAGAGCCCTATGTTCAAGGGGCGAAAGCAACCAAAAACAAATCACAGCAGGAA
>VSDK01007166.1:665669-677725 GCA_009767595.1 Symbiodinium kawagutii | reverse complement strand
AAAGTGTGAAAAGTAATTTGAAAAATTAGAGACCATCAGATGAAGATACTTTATTTAGGGAGGTAAAAACCAACATTTTATTTAGAGGATGTCAGGCTTCAAGGCTACCCCCTTTGTGAGATTGATTTTCTTAATTTCCGGATGGGGTTTTAAATTAGGAATTGATCAATTGAGGAGTAAGATTTTTTTCAGCGATCCAACATCTGGATCATGAGTTTAGCATTGCTAAATGAATTGCCAAATTTTTCAAAGCATTCGAATAAATATTGGACAGGGTTCAATTTTTTTTTCCAGCAAATTTGGTCTCCCAGAAATTTTGGGCGTACTTTATTTAGGGGGGGTTTATTATTGCAAAACGGGATTTTGGCGTACTTTATTGCGACGGGGATTATTATTTAGAGGTTAACATTAGCCGAAATGTTAGTATGGGATGGTGATCTCTGACGAGGAGTCAGCGCAGTTTTGGGCAGATTGTGGTAAGTGTTGTAGTTTCTCTGGAAACTTTGGCCAGATAATAGCAATAGATTCGTGCAACTATTGATGAACCATGGAGTAGCCACATGAATGAACCATTATACAACTATCATAAACTATCTTGACTTCGTAACCATGAGTTAGCCAGTGAGCCATTAACTAAACATTGACTATACCATTCACATCCATTCACCATTCACCATTCACCATCAGCTTCTCAAGCATCTCTGAAGCATTGCTTGTAGGCTAGCCATGAGCCATTGATCATTACTCATTAGCCATACGCTCAGCCATACTAAACTCCCCAAGCACCAGCTACCATGGGCCTCCAAAACCCTAAACATGCAGGTATGCATTCTAAAACCTGGGTTGCAACCTATAAAACTGAGAGCTAAGCCATACTAACCCCCCAAAACCACCAGCTAAGCCATACCAAGGTGGCTACGTCATGAGCCCACCTGCACTCTCAAAATCATCAG
Source organism: Symbiodinium kawagutii (assembly GCA_009767595.1). Taxonomy (NCBI): domain Eukaryota; class Dinophyceae; order Suessiales; family Symbiodiniaceae; genus Symbiodinium; species Symbiodinium kawagutii. The sequence continues at coordinate 676,772 of VSDK01007166.1, read as the reverse complement.
CTAAGCCAAGTCCCAGAGCAGCAACTGAGCCCACCTAAACTCCCAAAAACCACCAGCTAAGCCATACTGCCGTAGCAAACCACCAGCTAAAGCACCAGCTAAAGCACCAGCTAAAGCACCAGCTAAGCCCAACTAAACTCTGAAAAAACCGTGGTTACATGATGACCCCACCTGCTAACCACTAAGCCCGTTCCTGCCACAGGTGAGCTCTTGGACGTGAGCAGCGGTCGCGAGATGTACGGCCCCTCGGGCGGCTACTCGCTGCTGGCGGGCCATGACGTGACAAGGTGCCTGGCCACCATGAGCTTGGAACCTTGGTGCGGAAGGTCAGGGGAGGTGCCAGCTGTGGTGAACAGGAGGGTGAAGTGATGGGTGGTGAGCAGCTCGAAATGATGGTTGATAGGTGGTTAATTGGTGGGGAAGAGGTGGTTAATTGGTGGTTTTTGATGCTTAATCACCAGATACAATGATCGATGATTCAGAATAATCAATATTTTGTCTATGATTAAGAGTCGGTAGTGATGGTATGGCCAACAACTCTTTCATGGTCGCCATAGAATATGGTGAATTCATCATGGTCAATGCTTAAGAGCAGCCCGTTATGCAGCGGCGTTTCTCTTGGACCTCCGAAACATCGCCAGGGTAGCGGGTAGCACCATCCCAAGGTCTGGCAAACGACTCCGGGAAAAACCACTTGAGACAGCCAAAATTCAATGAAATTGTACCACCCCAAGCATTTCGCAAGCCATCAGTTCCAAGTAAAGCTGAGCCATGGTGAGCCCTGGACCTGCCTCCGGGGCTTCGCCCCACCCTAGATGGGCGGGCGCCTGAGGAACCCGAGCACCTGGACGACTTGCAGTGGAGCTCCGACAGCGCAGAGGACGAGGAAGCGCTGAAGAACTGGCAGCAGCGCTTGAAGGAGAAGTATCCGCTGGCCGGGAAGCTGCGAGCCACCAGTGCCTGGGCAGGTGGCATGGAGTTCTGATGGTATGATGGTGAACTCACTAGGGAAGCGTGACCAACAATATAGGCTGTATGATGGTTATGGTGGATGATGGAGATGATGATGATGGTGGTGATGATGGTGAGGGTCGTACTGAACCGATAGCAGATGTTTTTCCATTTAGCCTGGTCTTCGGCTCCAACCAGTGGATGCAAACAGCACACGGCTGTTCACAGAAATGTTTCACAACCAAGTGAAAGTAGTGAAACGATCGTCATGACATTTCTCAGGCACCAACATTTGCTAGGCAATCCAGGTGGGACCAAATTTTGGATGTCGCAGTCCATCCTGTAGCTGTGAGATTGCCATAGATAGCCATTCATTGCCGATTTCCAGTGAACTAACCATCAATTAGCCTTTCATCAATTCTTCAACCATCACTGAACTAGCCACAATTCACCAAGGAACCAACAATTACCCATCAATGAACCTAAGCTATTATTGTCTATTCACCATTTCCTTCAAAATTCACAAACCATGGTGAACGAGCGCTGAGTTCATGGAGAACCTAAGCCTCAGCCATGAAATCACCATTGATTTTCATCACCGTTCATGAGCCATAAACTATACATAACTGCAAGTGCTCACCATGAGACTCATAACTATAACTGTATTGAACTGTATTAGTTTCAGTTGGGTAGTTACATCAACCGTTAGCCAATAAAGAACTTGACTAGTTAATAACTCCATCATTAACCATGAGACTTTGCACAAGTATAACTCTAATAAACTATTTGAAACTCTATGAAACTACATTGGCTAAACCATGAATAAAGTTTAATATATAGTTGAATAGAGTTATCCTTCATGATTCATAGAGAGTTTAACAGCTACCTTAGCTAAATCTGTTCACCATGAGGATTATAACTCTAACTCTATTTACCTAATATCTCTATCAATCTACATTAATTACCACCACCATTAAAAACGAGACTCATAAGTATAAACCTATTAAAGTAGATATGAACTAAACCATTAACTCCATTCAGGAACTTAGCATTAACCCTTGAGTATAAACCGAAACCATAAAACTTAACCATTACAGCAACCATTTACTCATAAGTATTCACCATTTACAAAATAACCATTAACCATTCATTAAGCCATGACCCATGGACTCCATGGACCATGCTCGGTCCATCCCTTGGTCCATCTCAGGTGAGGAGATCGCTGCGGAGGGTTTGCGCAAGCGCTCGCCCGTTTCGGCTGCCGTCGAATCGGCCACACCGAGCACGGCGGCCACCGCGGCGGGCGAGGACCGGTGTCCCATTTCGGGGAAGCAAGGCCGGGGGCTGCGCCAGGGCAGCGGTTGCTATCCACCAGGGAGCCCAGAGTGATCCATGTAGTGATTCTATGTGATTCTCATATAGTAGTGATTCTTTGAGATTCCCATTCTATGTGATTCTATGTAGTGATTCATGTCGTGATTCTATGTATCAATGGTGATATCCACGGATCAATTCGCATTCAATGAGCTATCATTTGCAAAGTATCAGATATCCAGCAGTCAACCATCCCTTTGCCATCAAGCAATTGGGAAGAAATTAGCCTCAAAAATGCCAAACAACCAACCAACCAACAAACAAACCAACCAATCAGCAAACAAATCAACCAACCGACCAACAAGCGCTAAGGCACTTGCCCTATGGCATCCATCATGGGCATGGCTGGCGTGAAGATGCCTGAGAAGCCCGAGCCGTCCGCCGCCGCGTCGTCCGCATCTGCCAACGGCAGCTCCAGCTTCATGAAGGGCAAGAGCTTGGTTCCTCGGAGGAGGCAGCGGTAGTTGAGATGATGGCTGAGGATGGCGATATGATGATTAATGATGCTTAATTGATGATGGCTAGTGATGGTGAATTAATGGTGAGTGGTGTTGAATGCTTGATGGTAAGTGGTGGAAAATGGACGGAGCTGATGATTCAGTTCAGAGGCGCTGATGATGCGCATCTCTGGCTGCTGGCTGGGGGTGCAGCTAGGTGCTCCATGGAGGGTTGCCCAGCCGCGAGAGTGCTGGACTGCTAGGTGTGGCAGACCAACAACAATCAATTGAACTGAGCCCCTAGTATGAGATGCACGGCCAACCACTTATAAGTTTGCTTATAACTAGCTCAACTAGGGTTAACTACCAGTTGGAAGCCTAGGAAAACATTTGTAGAAATGGTTGCCCAGGAGGCCCAGTGAGGGCCAATGGTCAATCAACAATGCCAGGGCTTGGTAGAGATCAGCGGTAGCTGGCGCAGCTGGATTACAACACCAAGGAGGAATGTTGCCAGAGCAAATCAGAATTGCTGAAATACGACGAAATATGGCTATGGGTCAAGCAGTGAACCAACCAACCAATGATTAACTAGCTGCTTAATGGTTAATAATAGGGTGTAATTAGTAACAACAGTGGATATACCAGCTATTTGGCTATGGGTCAATATCGACCAACCAAGACTGAGGGATAATATCCAACAATACGTGGGCAAACAATGGTGAATGATAGGGGAACCAGGGGTACAGGGTTTTGACCCACCGACATGAGAAGATCGTCCATGGCTTGTTGGTTGTCATCCAAATGGGTTTGTATATGCGATATCATTTTTTGCATGATATGATCAGCATCATCCACTTAGTATAGAGTTATGTGAAAGGCCTGTAAGCTAGTTCGCCATAAACAGCGAGGTCAGTCAGCCTAGTTTTGCCATCCAGGTATTGGTGGAACAGCCACCTCAATTGTTCCCGAATTTGATGCCCACTTTCCCAAGAATGACCCTTTTCCACACTGAACTCTGTTAATTATTGTGTTTTGCTTTTTTATCATACTTGATCTTCGGCACAGTGGTTACCATGCATGCTACCAAATGTCACTTTGTCCTCGCGTAATTTATTTTCACATGCCATGCTCTCTCACATTGTGGCTGATTTATGACGGCACCAATCTCACCATGCAGCGGGGCAGGCAGGACCCCACCCGGACTTAGGTTGCAAGCGTCCAGCAGAAGAATTCCACAGAAGACTCGCTCTTCTACAGACACTCAGAGCTCAGTGCAATCTGAATCCGGAAATTGGGAAATGTGATGGACATATCATGAAAATCTTATGGAATATGGTTATGCAAAAGTCCAGCTGCCAGGAATTGAGATCAACACTGATCAACAATGACGTGGAAATATACATGGAAATTTATGGACATCAAGAAAATGCGCCTACAAGCCTGCTGTTGGTTTGAGTCTAATCCAAAATTGATTTGACAATTGGTTCTAACATTCCATCCGTGTAAGTTTCAATCTTGTGGGTTTGATATATCCAGAGGCATTCCATATCTATAATATTTGCTGGATGCTTCCATACTTCAATCTTCCATCAACAAGATGAAAAGTGATTTACTGTCTGGTAAACTAACCTGGCAATGGATTTTCACCATTTGTTTATAGTAAAACCGTGGGAAACCACCAGTAAATGGTGGATTTTCAGGCTCATGGCCAACTGTGGTAAACCCAGTGCTTTCGAAAACACAGTCGAGGTTTATTGCCACTAAAGAAAAATGATTTGCCTTGCCACCGCGAATTTGTTCGCGTGTGACTGGATCTACCTGCACCTTCCACTGTCCCTATCATGTCGAGCTGGGATAGGTAAACCAGATTTGTCAAGTATGTGGGGTCACAGCTGTTCAATCCCAAAGAGTTACCATGTTCGGTTGGGTATTGACAATGGTGCCGCTGCAAGTAACAAGATCAAAATCAAATGTGGCCACTACTCACGTCATGGCAATTTATTTTCAGTTGTGAACTTTTAGCCCCCTGTCAACTTTGGGATGCCCTCCATACTCCAGCAAATTCACCACCGCAACTTACGCAGCCATTTCTGGTGACCATAGTCATGCTTGCCCCAAGGATTGTGTCCCCTACATTGGGATGACAAGACAATCAAAATGGTGGCCATGATTGCCGTGGCTTCCTGGATGAGTGGCCTCTTTGTGGGATGGAACCTGCGCAAAATGCTGGCGAAGTAGCTGAGCCGTGCTGGCCGCCAACGCATCCATTGCGTAGCTTGGGAAGCAGCTGGGATCAAACATGCTTAGATTTGCCTGGAGATGTTTTAAGCAGTCATATGTGCGTAGAAACTATGTCTACGCATCCTCTTGCATGTGTCTGAATGTCCGTGTCATTCATCAACATGTGCGTGCATGCACATGTTTGTGACGATGTGACGGTGTGCGCAAATTGACCACCCTTGGTGTTTTTTTTTCAGATCCAAACATAAAAACCACAGATCCAACAACCTTTTGAAAGGTGTGAGCTTCCGATTTCTTTTTTCGAGTGCTCCCAAAATCTTAGTTTGGATGGGCCAGGTGCTAAAAAACATGCTGAGTTGAGAGTCAGAGTACCTTTTGACCTTTTGTCTCTATCTCAGTATTTGGTGAAGTACCTTGGCGAATGGTTGCGGTTGCTGTTGCACCACACTGGGAATGGTTGCTGAAGATGAAATTGTCAGACTTCAGTCCAACCAAAGCAAGTCAAAGTGGACATATTCATAGATGATAGTGGTCAATTACCAACAATAGTTGGTAGACCAGCAATACTTGTTAAACAACTGCTAGTTAGCTTTGCTACAAACATCCACAAACATTTTCCGCACAATTTGGGATGGTTCGTCGGTTATTATGGGTCGAAACCACCAAGCCGTTTGTTATTTTGCTAGGCGTCTTCAAATTACATGATGATGTGGGCATAGAACCAGCTGCGAATTTCCCTTTGAACTCTTTTGCGAACAATTATGCCTTGGTAAAGTGTGTCACATGGCAATAAGCATCAAGTGGTTCAACTCATCGCTGATGAGTGTTTCAAATGACATACTGACAGTGAAGTGGTTCAACTTGTTCAGCTATCTTCATCTATCCCTGCATCTACTAAATCAAATTAAACCAATCACGCTGTTGGTTGATTGGCTCAGCTATCATCATCTATCCCATCGTTTGCTATCGCTGTTGCTTGATTGCCATGTCACCACAGCGGGCCCTTGCAGAACTTGGTTTTCGCAGATGAAGATCTGCGATTTCCGAGGGCATCTTTCTGCCCCCCTGGGGCTTTGTGGGTGCCCTGCACCTACAAGACCAACCTTTGAGGGTGGCACCACTCCGTTTCACAAACAGCACAGCTCGAGATACCAGAAAACATGCTCTTGGGAGATTGGTTGGCGGGTATTTTTACACATGTGTTACATTTTTAGCTGGTGTCACTGTTTCAAGGCGGTCAAACAACTTCAGCTGAAACTTGGGTTGTGAATTCTAACAGCCGTTGTTGTTCATAATGTACACGGAGAGAGAGAGAGAGAGAGAGAGAGAGAGAGATATATATATATATACACATGTGTCTGTGAATATGCGTACACACACATATTCCAATATACATATCCATTTAGTTGTCATTGAACACCTACTGGTACTAGCCAGTAACAGTTGTTTAATCAGATTGATTGATTACTAAATTTCTTAACCACGTTGGATCTACGAACTGGTTTAATCATTCATGGTCACAGCTATTTCGTCATGGCCAAGTCGTATCACTGTTCATCGCAGTTCAACCCGCCAGGTGATTGGTGATCAAGGGTTGTTCCAGGTGGCAAAACCAAACCAATCTATACCAAGGTCGATGTCCGGCACTTGTTGACTTTGATCCATTGATCTGGTGATATTAAGCATACTGATCAATGGTATACCACTTCAAGTGATCAAGGTATACCATTGCTCACTTGAAGTTGCATTACAAGGAACTTTTGCCACGGAAATTTTGGTACAAAAGACAAAGGCCACTGGTTGCTCAAGGGCATATACCACAGGTTTATACCAAGCTGGCTGGTGGTTTTAAACATTTTTTTGGTCGACTCATATTTTCATAGGGGTTGAAATCACCAACCAGCCAACCATAGTTGTTAACCACTGTGAGCCAACCATAGCTATCATAGCTATTGACCAACCATAGCTATTTTTCATAGGGGTTGAAGCCACCTTCGGATACAAATTGGCACGGTTGCTGTGGCCCTGGTGGCATGCCCCGGTTGATGCCGCCGGAGTTGAAGCTGTGCCAGGGCATGGTGCGTCCTGGAGAGCTTGCATGGGCGTGCCGCGCAGAGGCGTGGCGGATGTAGCTGCGATCGGGGTGATGGTAACCGCGGATTCTCATCGGTTTGAAGGGGATATTACTTGGATGTGCAACCCCACTTAGTAGGTGGTCACAAACCATGGTTTCTAGGGGTTATATTTCTTACAGGGCTTGTAAGCAACAAGAATGGCTAATTATTCCACGGGTGTATAGTGGCTATATATAGTGGTCAAGGTGGCTTACAACTATTGGTTTCTCAGGGGATCGTAAGCAACAAAGTGATGGTTAATTCCATGGGTAATTGGGGGGTACCGTTTTCACAGACAGCTGATGCATGTGGATGAGTATCATGGTGCAAATATAGATTCATATATGTGTTGATACATGTTAATTACGCTGCGGATGATTAGCAATGATTCCTGGACATCATAGATTCTAACCAAAACATATTGACAATGGATGACCACGGTGCCGATGAAGCCAATGACGATCTATGATGATTGGTATGATGGCGCCATGTATGCCATTTGTGATTGCGAAGAGGATGAATCCTTGCAACAAGTAAATCGCTACCTTCTCAGCTTGGCAGAGGACATGGCTGAAAACTATGGGAATTTACTACAGAAACATAGAGCTGGGCATGGGGGAACGCAAAATATATAGCCATTAGGCTATGCGGGCTATGAGTAGTTGGTTCAACCAGTTGATCAACCTGTTTCAATCATTGCAACCAGGAAAACACTTGATCAACAAACTGTAGTAGCCGTTTTCAACTGTTAGTATAACAGTTTTAGTATGATCAGATTTGTTCAGACCCTTTAACAATCATGGATTCTCAACCACTTCTTTGATCCAACCATAGTATGAATCACTATTGATCCTGGATTATCATCAAGTACTCACTATACTATATAAAGACGTACCTATGCAGATCCAACTGTTACTATTAAATTCCATTGCTATTAATTAGTAGTCATTTATTACTACTATTGTTGTTAATTGCTATCAATTTCTACTACTATTGAAAAATTGAAAACATAGCGTGTGTTATCAAGTATTACTATTACTTCTATATACTATATATATATATATTTATAAGTTAGTAAATGTTATCATTAAAACATACTACAGTAGTAATTCATTGCAACCACTAGTGCGCTGTCATCAGATGGAGGCGGTCTTGGGCCCATTCACTTTCCTGGCGCTGTGGGGCTTTGGGCCCTGCTATCGGTCAGGGAGGCCCAGTGCCAGTTCAAACCGTTGTCACAGCGCAGCAGCAGCAGCAGCAGCCTTCTACTTGGCGACACCTGCGTAGTCAACAAAACACAAGGTGGTCGGAGACCAAACGCCACTTGTCACAAACTGCCCTTGTGCAGAGCATCACTGTGAGACATTGGAATCATTTGGACACAAGTCCATAAATGATAGTGGCGATTGATGACACATTCTCATGAGAGAGAGAGTGCTGTGGTCTTTGTTCCCGTGCACATCATTTCTCAGCGTTTGAATCGGCCCAATGAATCTCGGTTGGCAATCTTGGTGATGCTGTGGGCAGCCCACAGATGCCGTGTACTGGATCTGCGAGGGACTCATTGAAAGGGGGCAGCTGCCTCCACCTTTTTCGGGATATGTGGGTCAGAGCCCTGAGTGAACATCCCCCTGATGACCCATGAGATCCCTTCATGGCAGTGGCCCCCAGTGACTCGAAGTGTTTGCGCTACGGCTCGGCTACACCAGTTTCGTTGTTGACAGCATTGGCACCAGCAGAGTGGCGGTTGGTCATAGTGGGAGATTCAGAGTTTGCGATAAGATGAGTCATCCAACCACCTCTAAGCCGTTATTAATTGCTCTTGCCCACCATAAACATCCATCATAATGGTTGACCCCTTATTGACCATCATTAGGCATGACTAACCATTCTTCAACATAAGTGAATCGTTTTTTTTAAAGCAATCTTGAAACAGCCACCGGGTTTGAGTCATCCAGAGTTTTGGCCATGCCAAGCCATCCTCTGTGGTGAAGCCAGAAGATTCTGGTTGAAACACTCAGCTGGTCGACAACGGGTGTTTTGGATTTGTGCATGGTGATGCTTGTGAACTGAGGATGTGCTTGATTAGTACGCACTTATGATAATTTTCAGTGCCCCCCCTAGGAGTCAAGAAATCAACAATTTTCCATCAACATTGGCCATGAATCACCTGAGGAACCTTTAAATTCTTGAAACATTCAAAAGTAACAGGCTCTTTTGGTCAAATTCATTGTCGAGCAAATTGCTCGCAGCAAGCTTCACGAACTCGTTCAACTGCCGCGATCGATTGCCATGGTCCCATTCTTCGCTGGACGATGCCATGGTTTCGGTGCACCCAAGGGCACCCACTCGGGCACGACGCTGTTGGACGTGCTGGGTGACTTTGATCACACTGCTGACCGTGGATGGTGATGCGCTGGCCACCTTTGGACGAAAAGTTCGGGTGAAGCTGAAGAGGAAGGTGCCTCCGACCAGCTGCGCAATCGATTTATGATGCTCAGAAGGGGGTGGAAGCCTCAGGCATCAGCATGTTTGGTTGCCAACCCTGGCCATTTCAAGTCTGGGAAGCAGAAATGGTTGTGCCCCGGGTGGTTGAACGACCTCTAGCCGCTAGACTCACAACTGATGGTAGCTGAAGACTTGATACCAGCATTGTTTACCACGAAGAGTTTGAGGCTATCCTGTTGGTTGGTTATTCCTTGAGTTGCTTATTATCCCCGTTGGAACTTGGAGCTGCTGCCTATACTTCCAGGGCCCCAGGGCTTTTCCCCAAGCATTTCCAAACAGATTTCAGCATCAGCAGTCGGTACCGCTGCTGGTTGGCGACATGGTTAGTTGCGTACTCTGAGACAGATGGCAAACATGGCCGAAATGACAGTCGTTGCATACATCTTTTGGCTTTGGTCATCAGTATTGTACCCAAAACTTCCTGTTTTTGGATGTTTTTGGGGTGTGTGCCAAGAGTGTGCTAGAGTTAGAAGGTTGACCCATATACGAATATGACCGAATATGAATCACACACAAGCATAAGATAGCGCAAGTTAGTGCATTGTTGTGCGTACCTATCCATCTATCTTTATGTATATATATATATATATATTATGTGTAAATTCATGTGCAATGAATTTATGTATGTATATGTTCATTTATATTTACACACACCCATGTGTATATGTATATGTATATATGTATTTGAGTGTGTGCGCTTATGTATTCAAATGTATTCTGATGTGAAATGGTTTGTTTTTTCACACACGTAAAAATATGACATGCATACATGCACCGTTGCACTTACTCACTTATATGTGAATGGTGTTGTTTGTTGTTTGTTGCTTGTTGTATTGTGTTTGTTGTTTGTTTGTTTTTTGTTGTTTCTAAGTTTTTTGTTGTTCGTTGCCTGTTGCTTGTTGCTGTTGTTGTTGATGTTGTCGTTGTCGGTGTTGTTGCTGCTGTTTGTTTGTTTGTTTGTTTGTTTGTTTGTTTGTTTGTTTGTTTGTTTGTTTGTTTGGTTGGTTGGTTGGTTGGTTGGTTGGTTGGTTGGTTGGTTGGTTGGTTGGTTGGTTGGTTGGTTGGTTGGTTGGTTGGTTGGTTGGTTGGTTGGTTGGTTGGTTGGTTGGTTGGTTGGTTGTTGTTGTTGTTGTTCATGCGCCCATATACACATGTCTCGCTACAAAATGTGATGAAATTATAGGACCGGATGACCGCACATGCAAAAGTCCTCTAACAGCATCCATTACTTGATCGGGAGGATGATTTGATTTCACGAGTAAGGGTGGGAATCAACAGCAACAAAAAACGTCAAAAACAAACCCCTGGTTTGACAATGGCGGACATGGTGCATGTATAAGATCAACTAGTCACAACTGGACGTTAGATCCGAAGCAAATACAGCATCAAAAACCTTGATAGATTGTCAAAATCCTGCTTGCTTTAGAACGGCTACAGCCAACAATTGCAGCGATATAAACCGATTGATGTTTTGTCAA